>ML302009.1:0-48620 GCA_005239505.1 Nicotiana paniculata | reverse complement strand
TGATTCTAGACTCGTTCGAGGACGAACATTTGTTTAAGAGGTGGAGAATGTAACGACCCGACTGGTCGTTTCGCGTTACCAGACCCCGTTCCCCTAAATGGAACTTCCCATATTGAATAATTATGATTTATGACTTTCGGGGATTGGTGTTCCGGGATTCAGAGGTGTTTAGAGTGCTATAGGAACATTTGATTCCTTAAGGTTGGCCTTTAAGGACAAGTTTGACTTCGATCAAAGTTTTTAGTAAACGACCTTAGAATTGAGTTTCGACGATTCTGGTAGCTTCGTATGATTATTCCGGACCTGGGCGCATATTTGGAATGGGTTTCTAATGACTCGGAAGCGTTTCGATGCCCAATATTGAAATAAGAAGTTCCTTAAGTTCCTATTGTGTTTTGGGATGTGTTCTTGTGTTATCGAGGTCTTAACGGGATTCCAAGACCGGGAATAGTTCTGTTATGTCATTTATGACTTGCCTGCAAAATTTGGTGTCATTCCGAGTTGTATAGGTCAGTTCGGCACGTTGTTAGCGAGTCTAGAAAACTTAAAGTTCCTAATTTTGGTTCTAGGGGTTTTTAGGTGTGATTTTGAGTTTTAGCGTTGTTTTGGGTGTTCCGAAGGCTCGAGCAATTCTGTATTATGATTTGGGACTTGTTGGTATATTTGGACGGGGGATCGGGTGGGCCCAGGTGCCTCCCGGACATCGCACAAGGCCAAAATCCAGCTGAAATAGTTGTTGGTGCACCTGTTATGGTGTGATCGCAGGTGCAGTTGCCCAGTCGCAGGTGCGGGACCGCTCCTGTAGTCCCAGCCTCGCAGGTGTGATCCCCAGCGGTAAGGCAATTATCGCAGGTGCGGACAAAGTTTCGCAGGAGCAGAGCCACAGGTACGGTCTCCACTCTGCAGGTGCGGGCCCAAGCTTCCTCGTCCATTTCCGCAGGTACGAGCCCTTGTTCGCATGTGCGAGACCACAAGTGCGGTCCTCGAGCTGCAGGTGTGGAAACACTGTTCAGACAGCGTGTTTTTATGCACGGAATTTAAGTCATCTTCCTTATCCTCTTCTTCTTCCTTGGGGTGATTTCTACCATTTTAGAGGGGGCAAACGACCTGGTTATTGAAGGTAAGTAAATTCTACTCTAATATTAACTTCATGCATGGAATACTAGCTTAATTAACTACCTAAATTAGTGAAAATCAAGAATGGGGAAGTTACCTAGGGCTTTAGATAATTTGAGAATTTACCCGTGAATTAGCTATGAAATCAAGTAAAAATCGTATATTAATGATCATTAACCTATGGGTGAATGTTTCCTTCGAGAATTATTGGAATCCGAGTATGCGGGCCCGGGGTCGGATTTTAGAATTTCTTCAAGAATGGCGAATTTGACTTAGTAGTAGGAGAATTTCCATACTTTGAGCATAAATTGATGAATTTGTATGACATTTGGCTAGTTTCGAGTCCTCGGGTGTAGTCCAGAGTTTCGGGCGCGTTCTTGGTCCGGGGAGCAGGTTCGACACGAGGTGAGTCTCCTTTCTAACCTTGTAAGATGGAATTGTCCCCATAGGTGATTATAAAAAATGCATGTCCTTATTTGCAGGTGCTACACACGCGCGAAGTGACGAGAGTCCGTGCGTAGCTACCACTATGTTGTGTTGGGTAGTTCTAGGACTCACGAGCATGCTTATATGTGCCTTACATGTATTCCTAAACGTATTTTGAGTTTCTTATTATCCTTGATTTGGCATGAGAATATTAGGAAGTTCTTTTCCATGATATATTGTTTAGGTTCTTGCTTTAAAGAATAATCTCTGATAGTTCCTTAAAAATTGATAACTTTATGTATGTATGCGGCACCGCGTCACATGTATGATTCGTGAGCGGAATAGCCCTAATATTATGTCAACCGCATCGCATGTTCAATTTGCGAGCGGGGTAATAGATGCGTCTATGGTTCGAGCCGTTCGACCCTCGGCAGTGCACATTTATTTTTTGCGACGTTTCGGCTGTACGTTTCCGGCCTATTATGTGTTGTATGATTTACTGGGAATTTGTTATAATTGTATAAACTGATTCATGTTAATTAGGGAATTTAGTACATTATGTTCTAGTGAAATTTGACATGCAAAGGTAAATACAACTATACTTGATGATTTTTCTCTTTGTAATTTGTACGACTGTTATGCCTGCCTAGTTCCTACTAAATCATGTTATTTAGAAATATTGACCCTAGTAAGTATCACGTCTACCTCTTGTCACTACCTCTTCGAGGTTAGGCGGGATACTCACTGGGTACACATTTTTTTATTTACTTATGCTGCACTTCTGTACTTAATTGTACAGGTCCTGAGACTGGTGAATCTGGTTATCAGACCGGAGCTCGATTCTGATCTTAGTTGGACCCAACTTCATGGTGAGCTCGTTCTCCTGACGATCCTCGGCAGCGCCTTGGAGTTTTCTATTGCTTATTTCCCGTCTATTCCTTTCAGACAGTGGGATTGTATATTCTGTTTTGTATATTCTGTTAGTGTGCCTGTAGGACTTGTGACACTAGTTCCTGGCACTCACATAGTAGACTATATTTTTGGGACTGTATATATTGGTTCATGATCCTTGTGGCTGTATTTACTTAAGTTGGTTAATTTATCCGTTTTTACTTAAATGATCTAAGCTTAAAAATTTAGTAAGTGTGGGGTTGATATGTCAAGTAAGGATAATCTCACTAGTAAACAAATGTTGGCTTGCCTGACTCCAGTTTTGGGCGCCATCACGACCTGTGTTGGGATTTGGGTCGTGACAAATGTCAATCTTGGGTGTCAGTCCTTCAAGAAAGTCTGAGGTGTTCCAGTATGTCATAGTATACCAAAAGTTCTTCTGGTGCGTCAAAGTTCCCAAGGGCCTCAGGGACCGCGGGTAATGCTTACACCAAAAACCCTTTTTTAAAGAAACAGTTTTGTGAACAAGTGTGGAAAAGCGAACCCCAGTGTGTAAGAGTTCAGAGGAGTCTCATGGACTCTTAGTCAGTGCTCACACTGGAGGGGCAGGACCCTAGAAGTCTAAGAGTAGGAGTTGAAAATAGTATATGAAAATAGGGGATAGTTTTAGGAAATCAGTTTGAATGTTAGAGTTTGATAGGAATAAACAGAGTCATTCCAGTACTTTGAAGTTCAAACAAAGGTTCCAGCAATCAAGCAGCAGACATAAGTAGGATAACAACCACTTCAAGCAAAATTTCACATTGCCTAGGATTGACCCAATTCATTAGTTATTACTAGGTGGACATATAGCATGCTGGGAACAGAATAATAAACAGACAACTACAAAAAGAAAGGTAGCAGGCGTGGGGAACATAGAAGTCCTTAATCAGGAATACATGAAACAGGGCAAGAGTGAAACTATGCTAGTTGAGAAACAAGTGGATTATTATGCATGAACCAGACTGACATATTGGAAAAAAGATAATGTCATAAGAGTTGAGGCAAGCTGGTTAACAGAGACATAAAGCAGGCAAAGGCTGGTTGACAGACAAATTATATAACATACTGAATAGAACCTAATGACAAAGATAGACATGCTGGTTAGGAGTCATGAGTAGAAAGCACATAATGTTAATTTCATATGAAAACATCCAGATTACTGAATCGGACATCGAAACATAGATAGACCAACTGATTAGGATCAATAAACAGGAAATATAGGAATTTAACTACACAGAAGTAGTTATACTAATTAAGATCAACAAACAGGAAATACATAAATTTAACTACACAGAAGTAGTTATTGCTAATTAAAATCAATAAAAATAGAAAAGACAGAAGTATTCATGTTAATTGAAATCAATACACATGAAAGACATGGACTTAACTACGCAGAAGTTAAGCAATAGACAGGAAAGCACATATGTTTAAACTTCATAGCATAATGAATGACAATATGAGGAGAGACATACCAGTTAAAATAGCAAACATGAAGGTAAAAGGATGCAGAACCCAATAGTCTAGCCTTGGCTTTCAGCCGGCTAGAGCAAACACAAGTAACAGAAAGATAAGAGCAAGAGTTTTTGTGTGTGTGTGTGTGTTTCTTTCTGAATGTGTTCGTGTTAAAGAAAAATCAGAGTAGGGTTTATAGCACTTAGCAAAGTTAAAAAATTAAGTTAAAGAATACATTAGAGTTCATAAAACAAGGTAATCAATCAATTAATTAGGGAATTAACTCAATCAATGCACACAGAAGAATCCGGAAAGGACCCTTAAATTGGGGAGAATTCCTTAACGACTCAGATTGGGATTCAAATAAGGTACAAATCAAGTATTGACCATAAACCAGACTAATTAGTCTAAATAAGGAAAGTAGTGCCAATTAAAAGTCATAGATAAGGAAAATAGGTAAAGTCACAGAGAAGCACTAATTTTAACAGAAAAATATACTTCGAATCCTAATAAAGCCAGTCAATCTATTTTGATTGATACAGACCAACAATAACGGAAAAAATCACTGAAATAAATAGTGCAATAAGCAGAAAGACATAGGGTTTAAAGCATATACACAAAAATTAGTCGAACTAGCAAAGGATAATCGGATTCAAACACTTGGAAGTTTAAAATTAGGATGAAACCCTAGTTCTTAGAAAACACTGGAATCGAATAATATTAAGGATAACAGAAGGTTTTTCGAAGAAAAATACCCAATAATGCTTATAATCAACTCAGATCTACAAGGATCTGAACAGACCCACATAGAAAGAGATTGGGGTTTCCGAAAATGAGAGAGATTAAAGGAAACCTTGTTTAAAACCATGGATTCGAGCTATAAAAATGAAGAAAGTAATACTCACAAATGGATATGGCTATAGATAGGCTCATGAAAAGGTTTTGAACAAATCTGATTCAAGACGTCTTCATAGAACAACAAAATTGAACACCTAGAAAAAGTAGGACGCCGGCAAGGGCCAAAAACTACAGAGAAATCCCTTGGAACGGCAGTTTTTCGGTGACGGTGGTTAGGTTTTAGGGAGAGTGTGTGAGAGAAAAGGGGATAGGTAGGGAGAACGAAGACGGCGGAACAAAAGAAAATGAGGGGGGTTAGATTAGATTTAAAAAGGAAAGGAATAATGTGGAACGTTGATCTCAGAGAACAACAACAACGATTAGAGGAGGTTCTGGGTCGGGTTTGATGAAGAACTGGGCTATGATTTTAATTGGGCTGGGGGAGTAATAATTTGGGGTAGGTCTGAAATTAAAAAAAAAAAGTAAAAAGGCTATTTGTTAAATACCCAATTAGTTTGATAAATAAATTATAAAATAGTTAATAAATTATAAAAAATGATTTTCATGCATAAAAATGATTTTTAATTAATAACTTGATATTATAAATATAAAAAACTATTTTCTGGGGAAATAAGTTAATAATGCATACATGGACTATTATTGCAAAGTTATTGCAATTATAACCCAAGAAATATAAATGTGTCTATTCATGCAATAATTAAAGCTTGGTATAAATATGAATGATAAAATTAAACCATAAAATCATTATAAAACCATTTGTGAGGCAATTAGTAATTATTTATATAAATAATATACTAGGATAAATTAATAAAAATTATAGAAAAATATTAATTGATGCCCATGCATTGTTTTGAAGCTATATATGTATTTTAAAAATAATATAGTGAAAAATTGGGTATCAACAGTTGCCCTTCTTTACCCGGGAAGGGATGAAAGAGTTATCGGGTAAAGATATGATGGTCAATTTTGACCGAGTAGGGTGATTTGAGAGGCATAGGCCGCACTCTGATTTCCAAGCTGCCTACATATCCCTAGTTTTATAGGAATCAGGTCGTGTGTAGTTCTGGATTCACCGGCGGAATATATCGATGAAGTTATCCCAAGAACGGATACAAGGTTTTGGAATAGGTGAAATGGTTGGGGTGAGCGGTCGGGTTTGAAATAGTATGAAGGGACTCGAGCGGGGCTGCTCCTGCCGGGATAATGGTTGCTTATCGGGTTACTTGCAAATAAGAGATGTACTACAAACATATATTTTTACGTAAATTTAAACATGATGCAAATTCCCTTCAGACCATGAGAATTGTCTTTGGACGGTTGAGGATGACGTCCTTAGACCATGATGTCCTGGCCCATGAATTGTGCAGTAAGGGATTCGCATGCCATGAGATGATGTTCTCGAGCCATGAAAATGGTGCCTCCGAACCATGACTCCTTTGAATAATGATATGCAAGTTCGAGAGATCCTCAGGCCATGGCATGGTGACTTCTGGCTATGAGGATGATGCCTTCAGACTATGACGCCTTAGGACAAGTTGACAATATTTCAGCCCATGAGGTGCAAAATATGATGCCATAAGCAACAAGACACAACTTAGTCTTGTATGAAGTTGAGGGCAGAGCTTAGCCCGAGAAAAGAAAAATAGATAATGCAAGGGAGACAGTGCTTAGTCTCGTGCGAGATTTGGGACAGTGCTTAGTCTCATGCAAAGTGAAGGCAGTCCTTAGTCTTATACAAGTAGAGAGGCAGGGCTTAGCCTCATGCGATATTGAGATAGAGCTTAGTCTCATGCAAGATTTGGGACATGGCTTAGTCACATTAAAATAGAAGGCAATGCTTAGCCTTCTGCACATACGCAGGCATGGCTTAGCCTCATCCAAGATTCGGGACAGGGCTTAGTCACATGCAAAGAGAATGCAATGTTTAACCTTATGCAAATATGGAGGAAGGGCTTAACCTCGTGCAAGATTTGGGACAGGGCTTACTCCCATGCAAATAGAAGGAAACACTTAGCCTTATGCAAATATGGAGGCAGGGCTTAGCCTCGTGCGAGTTTGGGACAGAGCTTAGTCTCATGCAAAGTGAAGGCACTGCTTAGCCTTATGCAAATACAGAGGCCGGGCTTAGCCTCACGCGAGATTGAGACAGAGCTTAGTCTTATTTCAAGGTTCGGGGCAGTGCTTAGTCCCATGCAAAGTAAAGGCAATACTTAGCCTTGTGCAAATATGGGGGCAGGGCTTAGCGTCATGCAATTTTTAGACAATGCTTAGTCTCATGCAGATGGAAAGCATAGCTTAGCCTTATGCAAATAGGGAGGCATGACTTAGCCTCATGCAAGATTGAGACAGATCTTAGTCTCATGCAATGAACGAATAATATATGATGCCAGAGTATTTCTTAGCTGGAAATGAGTTCGGTATCCTTGTTGTTATGAAGACTGTGATTCCAAGGTGTGCATATTCCTTGTTCATGTATTCAAAGAAAAATTGGGAATTCTGTAAGAGGGAGGTCGAATTGTGCCTCTGTTGGCTTGCTTGACTTGCTTCGCTCTGTCTGAAGATCCTGTCCAAATAATCGGGGTAGCATTTGCTAAACAAAGTTTATTTCAAAAGCAAGCATGCGTGGTTTTTGAAGATATAGTAAAATAGAGTTTAGAAATTGGTTAGATGAACCAGTGATTGTGACAGGATCAAAGACATTGCGACTGCTTCTGCCGTAGAATTTTTAGGGTCCTCCTCAAAATTCTGTCCCACTTAACTGGACGATACTTCTTACTGCTTTATATGCTGCGATTGGTTGAACTTTGTTCGGAACTTTGAGGGTCCTCCTCAAAATTCTACTCAAGTTTTCGATGATGGGAGAAATGGAAATTTTATTGAATTGTGACTGAACCCATAGGGCTGCCTATGTATCCCCTATTAAACAGGAATCAGGTCGAGCGTAGTTCAATTCTTTTGAATTGGCACAATGTTAGCTAGCCAAGTTGGATTTTCAACTACCCGAAGGACATTAGCTTTGATCTGCTTAGTAACTTCTTCCTTGATTTTCAGGTTCATGTCCAGCTTGAATTTTCTTAGGTTTTGCTTCACTGGCGGACACATTGGATTTGTAGGTAAGTTGTGATCCACTATGGACGTGCTCAAACCTTTCATATCGTCATATGAACATGCAAAGATATCCTCATATTCCTTAAGGAACCGAGTGTGCTCCTCTTTTTCTGACGGTGACAAATGGATGCTTATGCGGGTTTCTTTGCCGGTTTCAGGATTTCCCAAGTTAACTATCTCAGTTTCGTTCAAGTTGGATTTGGGTTTTTTCTCAAAATTCTCTACTTCTCTGATGATCTCTTCAGGTATTACATCCTCTTCTTCTTCTGAATCACTGTCCTTTTGTTGCGTTGTCTCATTACATGTCACAGTCGTCGGTTCGTCAAGATAAGAAATGACAATGATGTAGCGATAAAGATATGAAAGAAAAAAATAGTGATAATAAAACATTAAGCCATTTAAAAATGTCAAACAAAATGATTTTCAATAACTTAAATACCTTTTTTGGAACCTTGAAAAAGATTATTTAAGACAAAAGAGAACTGAAAAAGCGGAAATCATTTCTTTTTTTTAAATAAACAATGTCATTCAACCTTTCTACCCCGGGACTCGTCCGGCCCTTGATGGTCTAACAGTCCAGTTCTTGAGGAATGCTCTTATCTCCACAGCTTGGATGGTAGGGCCTTCCTCCTCCTCGACAATTACACAATAGTCCATGTCATCATCTTCCAAGAACAAACTCCTCAATGCCGCTAATGCTTCTTCTTCCTTTGATCCCCATATGATATCGGCTTGCTGGAAGGTCTGATTTAGGTGTGGCACAGGCTGCTCAACTAGATAGTATGGAACACGCCACAGTGGTAACCAATATTGGTATTCTTGACAGGTGTAGTGGTATCCCAACCCAAAAGGGGTACCTTGGTGCTTTAACTGTATTGGTTTGGAGATGCCCTGTAGATTCTTACCAAGCCCCTTGTCGAGCTCATATCCCCTTCATGCTAGAATGATTGCTATCTTGCTACTCCACCACTTATCTTCCTCAATCGCGTTGACCTGCTCGATCCGATGGTAGGTTTCTCCACCTAACCTTCTCCTGTTTTCAATCATCGTGATAATCTGACTAGTGTAAATGGGGTTGCTCCCATATCCATGGATAATTAATTCCTGGTGGTTCCATTCGAACTTTACAACCTGATGTAAAGTAAATGCTACAGCCCCAGCGGCGTGTATCCATGGTCATCCCAACAGCATATTGTAAGAGGCTGATATATCCAGTACATAAAACTCAAAATAAACCATGTATGGCCCATCTGCAGGCAGAGATTAGTTTCTCCAATGGTAGTTCTCTGAGACCCGTCATATTCTTTCATATTCATAGTTCCCTCTCGTATCTCATGTAGGACCTTTCCGAACCTCTTCAACGTTGTCAATGGGAAAATGATGAGGTTGGATCCTCCGTCAATCAAAACTCTGGCGATAAACTTATCTTCGCATTGCACTGTGATATGCAGTGCCCTATTGTGATTAAACCCTTCAGGCGACAGCTCGTCCTCGTGGAAGGTGATTTTATGGGTTTTTAGCACCTGCCCCACCATATTATCCATTTCTCCACCAGTGATGTTGGGGGTACATATGCTTCACTCAACACCTTCATTAGAGCATTCTTGTGTGCCTCAGAATTTTTCAACAGCGACAGGATAGATTTATGAGTAGGAGTCTTGTTCAGATAATCAATGACAGAGTACTCCCTTGCATGTACCTTCCTCCAGAGGTCATCTAGGCCAGTCTCAATGATGGGCGGTTTGTTAGAAGCTTGCTTACTGGTTTCTCCTAAGTGTTCAGGTGTATAAACCCTTCCTATTCTGGTCATTCTGTATGCAGCGCCAGATTCTTCTCTCTTTGACTTTCCCTTTCTTCTAGCCTCGGCCACATAATCCCAAGGTACAACATTAGAACTGAAGGGTGGTGTGGATTCCACCGTTACAATGAAAGGTATGGCCACCTCCACTTCAAATTGAGTGGTTATTGTTGCGGCTGACGTTACTTCTACTTCTAAAGGAACCATTGCAGCTACCTCAACTACAACTGGCAGCCATGTCTGCACCACAATGAGATTGAGTGTGACTGTAGGTTTCTTGTGATTGTCACCTTCACGAATAAGCCCGATTGATCCCTCGGGATCCCACTCTTCCTCAGTTTCTATCACATAGACCCCTCCACCCCTATGATTTGGGAGAGGATTGTTGCAGACATTGGGTGCAGTTTCCTTTGCATGTATGACCTTATTGTCAATCAGTGTTTGGATCTTGTATTTTAAGGTGCGACACTCATTAATAGTGTTACTTTTCATGCCGGAATGATATGCACAAGTCTTGTTTGGATTGACCCATTGAGATGAATTATCCATGGCCACAGCGGGAATAGGGTGACATATCCAGAAGCTTTCAACCTTTCGTATAATTGGCCGATGGGTTCAGCAATAGCGGTGTACTGTCTGGGTGGTTTATGGTCAAAATTAGACCTGGGTTCTTGGTAATTTGGATGAGTTGGAGGTGACTGATAATAGGATGGTTTGGTGTTATAGGTGTGGTAAGTGGTAGCATGTTGGGAATATCTGGGAGGTGATGGTTGGTATGTGGGTGGAGGTGTTTGGTATGTGAGTAGAGGGGTCTGGTATACAAATGGGGTTTTGGGTCCCTGAGCAACCATAGTTATTCCCACATCTTTTTTCTTCGATATACCACCTGATTGTAATGCTTTATTTGTGGCCTGCAGTACCTCGAAGTTTGTTACCATCCCACTTTTAATACCTTCTTCAATTCTTTCTCCGAGTTTTATGATATCAGAGAACTTATGGTTCTCAATGACCATTACCCTTTCATAATTTTGTGGATCCTATGAACTTTAAAATTTCTTAATTTCGCCAATGATGACGAAACCAACCAAAACACATCCGATTGACCTAAAACTTTTCCAAAATGACAATACGAACCTTCTCCAACTGTCGAAATTCCATTATGACCCCGATAGCCTATTCCCCTGCCGAACGGAAATCACCAAAAACTAACTTTCGCCAACTCAAGCCTAATTCTACATCGGACATCAAAACTTCATTCCGAACACACTCCTAAGTCCCAAATCACCTAAAGAAGCTATCCGAGCCATAAATTCCGCATTCCGAGGTCGTTTACCAATAAGTCAACTCACAGTTAACTTTTTCAACTATTAAGCTAATTTAAGAGACTAAGTATCTCTGTTCTCACCACAACCACTCCGAATCCGAATCCGAACCAACTAACCCAACACAATATAAATAGGCTAAGAAACATATGATAAAGCAGAAATGGGGGAAACGGGGCAAATCTCACGAAACAACCGGCCGAGTCATTAGATGTGCGCACAACTCGCTCCCGGGAACATTCTGAAAATTTTCCCACCAGTGCGGACCTCCACAATATGGACAGGGATCATCAAAATAAGAATAACCATCATTCGAATAATTTTTATTCCAAGATACCATGCTAAAAAAAATTAAAAATACTAACTAAACTAAAGAAAGAATAGAAAAAATGTCTAATCTAGAAAAATAGCTAATTTCTAAGTTCCCGGCAACAACACCAAAAACGTGTTGCGGCCAAATACACAAAAATATACGCGGTCGTAAAGTAATAAAGTGACTAAAAGTTGTATGTTGAATCCACAAGTACTTGTGATAAACTATCAACTAAATAAGACTATCCTAACTATCTAAATAAGAATTAAACCTGGAAGTATTTGATTCTAAATTAACTAAAATAAAGAAAAACAAATAGTTACCTCTGAACAAAAGGATAGCAGATTTTAATGTTATCAATGAGATGCAAACAATCTAGGGTTATAGGCTATCTAACAATCATATTGTATTTTTCAATTAAATTGACTAATTAATTTATCTGGTTTATTGGTTGACAGAATTAATATTGCTTATAAGAATCTGTCGAGTTCTTACTCTCCTATTCAAGCTAACCTAACACCTATATGTCTATGGAATTAGAACTAACAAGAACGCATTTATAATTCCTATAAATCGATCAAGCAAGGCAATTAGGTATATGTCTATCCTAACAGCAAATCCATTCCCCGATGCCCAAGTTCAAGACCTTGCTCTACTCAATCCTATATGAAATCTAGAATTCCCACTTTCGAGCTCAACTCTAGATTCGTAGATAGTAATCAATTGGTGATCAAGAAATCAAATACTTAAGCGCATATTGAATAAATAAACTAAAATGGAAAGCAAAATTAATACCCGAATAACAATAGTCATGAAAGAACCACAACCCTAGAACGTGAAGTTTTAGCTCCACATAGACATGGTAGCCAAACAACAAATCATACAAAGAAACGTAAAAATACTAAATTTGGTGGAACAAAAGATGAAACCCGTCCCCCATGGCGACTCTGTGCTCTCCTTAGATCAAAAGTTTGTTCGAAGTTACAAAATAACGTTTTTACATGTATTTATACCATGTAGGGTCGGGCCTAGACGAAAACACCTTATTTCGCGCGAAATAGGACTCTAACTCAGTAAAATTTGCACAGGCCAGTACATGGGGCAACATGCCACGGCGATGTGCTTCTGTAGAACTTCAGAGAGCATCCAATTTGAAGGAAACATCAATTTACACAGCCACGACGCGTTACACGGTGCCCCACGCGACTCGGCTATGGAAATTTGGGAAAATATAAAACATGAAAGTTGTAGTCCTTTTAACTAGCTTTCCAAGGACATATTTTGGAGCCCAAACAGACTTCTGAGTGAAATGTTATGTGCATTTTACTGGATTATGCTCAGTATGCCTGCTAGATTCTTCGTTTCGTTCTTAAAGTTCACTATCATCTGTTGATCTCCGAACACGATCTCAACTTATTCCTTGGGCTTTTACTCAGACTTCGAAGCTCCAGAATAGCTTGAATTCACTCCATAACATCTACATAGATCGAAATCACTCCTACAAGGCATAAAACACACATTTAGAGAAAAACACTAGCTATTAAATCTCAAACTCAATTAAAGTGCAGTAAATTAGAGTGTAATAAGTGACTAAAATACGCCAATTATAGTTCACAACTTAAACTAGTAGCTCGTTTATGAACATTTGGGCAGAATCTTCCCTGTAAGGGCCCTCCTCCACTACCATATATCAACAAGACCAAGAACAAAACAATAACAACATGTATGCATCATTTTCCTACCTTATCTCCATCACCATATATCACAAAATAGCCCACACTCTAATCACTTCATACATAAAACGACAACAAAAAAAGTGTCAAACAACCTAAAAATGTAACGACAAATGACCAACCCACCATTCCGTCACTATGTGGTGTTTCTCCACATCTTTTATCCTCCAAAACTCTATACAACATAAGCAAAATAGACATCCCAAAATCAACACGAAACAGCCGACAAAACAGTCCACTACAAGTCAAGTAACTCGAACTCACGGCTTTCGATCATCATCCCGTGAGTTCTAACTATTAGAAAATTAACTATTAGCAAATTAAATACAGAAATTATATGTTTTCTTAACTATGAAGCACCTTCCAAAACTCGAACTACAAAGAAAAAGAGAGGCGATGTTAATATTCTTGGAAACCCTTGTGGAGAGCTTGAGGATAAGTTTAGGGGTCTTATTTTGATCATGGTATGTGTAAAAGTGAAGAAAAAGACGACATAAGGCCTATATATATAGATCCATTTTTGAAAATCCAAAGAGGTTCTAACTTGGAACCCTGTTCTTGGCTCTTCTTCAGACGCTTATATCTTTTTATCTAGATGTCATATGAACGAATGGTTAAGAGATTTAGAAACTACATTCCAAGAACTTCAATTTGGTATATAATATGTCCCAAAAAACCTCATATAACACACGCAATGTATTGCTCAAAAAGCTTTAGCGACACACCTATTTGTCACCTATGCAGTCTGCGCAGTCTCGCGAAACTGCAAATATCTCTCTAATTCTATGTTGTATTAATAAACGGTTTAATGTTTTAGAAAATAGACTCATAGATATTCAATTTGGTATATAGATAATCCCCCAATTCAAACTATATTGGGAGAAATCTCATCTACATTTGACCTAAATTTCAGCATATTTATGAATGTAACTTGTGATGATCTTTGCCAAACTTTGTTCCACAACTCACTTGACTTCAAAAAATAACATATGAATATCATAAGACAAAAATAACTCATAAAATAACCTCCTTGTCATTTTGAGCACCCTAGTCTCACCCCAAAGTACATGTTATATCATTCCCAACTTGTCGAGTTTCGATGAAACTTATTCTCTTCAATTGGTATAGCTTCTAAGCCTTCCAACCCTCTTGGTACTTGCAGTCCATGATCTTAAATATTTGTAACCTCTAAGTTAATATGATAACTTACTTTAGATATTTCCAAATATGATCTCATTTCTGAGCTTACATCAATTGACTTACGACGTACTTTTGCATACGAAAACATGGGGTGTAACATAACTACACCCGGCTCAAGTAAAACACTTGGAAAAGAACCGCGGCACATTTTTGTCCTTTTCTTTAGACATAAATCTCTCAAGAAAACTATATAGGAAATCTATCGTCGGGAAAAGTCCAATTTTTTATTTATTTTTTTCGATTTTTCTTTTTTTATTAAGCTACTAAAACTACTACTACTACTAATACTACTACTACTACTATACTACACCATTAATTCTACTAACTCTATAAATTAAAATAAGAAGCTAGCTAAAAATAAAAAGATAAGAAACTAATAATATACTAATATAATATTATCACAGAGAATCTTCCACCCCACACTTAAAATAGTGCAATATCTTCAATGCACTAATATCACAAAAATAACAAGGGTGAATAAGAAACTCCCTGAAAGACCAAAGGTCGAAGCAATCGTGGCTCACGGGTACTCAGACTTCCCCCAGGCATAGTCCTTTGTGTAGGCACCACACACTTAGTTCTCACCATCTAGCTCGCTTTTGCGCATCTTATGGCCTTGCTTCCTATACTGATAATCCTACAACATAAAACAACACTACAAATATAACAGAAAAGTAAAATAAACCAAAGATAAACAAAAATAAAATAAAGCAATAAAGTGCAGGATTAAATAAATAAACTAAAAGTGATAAATCAAGAAAGCAAAATAAATATCAGAATAACAATAGGCATGAAAGAACCACAACCCTAGAACGTGAAGTTTTTGATCCACATATACATGATAGCCAAACAAAAAATCATATAAAGAAACATAAAAATACTAAATTTGGTGCAAGAAAAGATGAAACCTGGCCTCCACGGCGGCTCTGTGTTCTCCCTAGGTCAAAAGTCTGTCCAAAGTTACAAAAATAACACTTTTACATGTATGTATACCAAGTAGGGTCGGGCCGAGATGAAAACACCTTCTTCCGCGCGAAATAGAACTCTTGGCTCTGTAAAATTTGCACAAGCGCACTGCCCTCTGTAATATTTGCACAGGAACACCGTATGGGGCGACACACAACACAGTGTGCTTGTGGGGAACTTCAGAGAACATGCAATTTGAGGGCAGCAGCAATTTACACAGCCTCGACGCGCTACAGGGCATTCCACGAGGCGCGTCTCAAGGAATTTGGGAAAATATAAAGCATGAAAGTTGTATCCCTTTTACATATATTTCCAACGATATATTGTGGATCCCAAACAAATTTTCGAGCAAAACGTTATGTGCATTTTACTGGACAATGCTCAGTATGCCTACTCGATTCTTCGTTTCGTTCTTAAAGTGCACTATCATCCATTGATCCCCGAACAAGATCCCAACTTAATCCCTGGGCTTTTACTCAGACTTCAAAGCTCCATAATATCTAAATTCATTTCATAACATCTACATAGATTGAAATCACTCCTACAAGGCATAAAACACATATTTAGGGCAAAACACTAGCTATTAAAACTCAAACTCAGTTAAAGTGCAGTAAATTAGAGTGTAATAAGCGACTAAAATACACAATTATATCCTATCATCACTCCTCTACACACACTTCACACATTAATGTTCATCGGCTAGTGACTTTTGATTTTAACTTTAGTGCACCAACGGGCCCTTCCATGCTTCCACTCAAAACCTACTCCCCAATCTCTCACCTTAATTTTTTATGCGACTAAGTGCCTTAGGAGATAAAGGTTCAACAATCTCAAATTAAGAACAAAAAAGGGGTACAACTTGTAATGTGGATGCCAAAAGAAAGGTCTATTGGTTCAACGGGGCTAGCAATGGAAAATTTTATCTTCAAGTGACAAACACATTTATGATCAAGCAAGAAATGACTAGGTCATCTCCTAGACTAGCACAACTTAAACAATTTCGCTTCGATTAACACACGGGACAAGTTCTAGACTACACAGGATAGCATAGAGAATCACAATTCCTCACACATACATTGCATATGACTCAATCAAGACGGTTTTTTTCAACTCTCAAGTCAAGCAAGCACACATTATTGAGAAAATTTAAGCAATATTGCACTATGTGGTATAGAAGTCAAACAACTAAGAAAAAGCATCACAAACTAGGCTATTTACTTTATTTAGACGTTACAATTCAAACCAAATGCACGGGAAGATAGAATCTATGTCATAGACTAATGTACCAAAACCAAACATGTCACTAGGTATCTCAGAGCAACTCAGATTTTTCCTAACCTACTTCTAAAGAAATAATAAAGTAACTGGTTCAAGCGGCACCATTGGAAAAGAACCAGCGCCCAAAGAAAAAGAAAGGTATACTACCTACTATACAAAAAAATCTTTTTGGTGTTTTTAATCAGACTTTATCCCTCAAGAAAATTTTCAAAAAGATCCATTGGGGGGAAAAGTCCTAGCCTTTTTTTCTAATTTTTTCTCTTAATTTTCCTTTTTATTTTTATTTTGAGAACCTAAACTATGTCTACTATGAGTTCTAAAAGAAAAACTAATAAAAAAAATAGATGTAACGATTTTATGGCTCGGATAGCTTTGTTAGGTGAATTGGGACTTAGGAGTATGTTCGGAATGAAGTTCTGATGTCCGGTGAGGAATTAGGCTTGATTTGGCGAAGTAAATTTTTGGCGATTTCCAGTCGTCAGGGGAAAATAGGCTATCGGGGTAGGAATGGAATTCCGACAATTGGAGAAGGTTCATAATGTCATTTTGGATATATGTAAAAAAATTTAGGTAAATCGGATGTGTTTTGGTTGGTTTCGGCATCATTGGCAAAATTTAGAAGTTTCAAAGTTCATTGGCTTGAATTTGATATTATTTTTGTGTTCTTGCATTGTTTTTAGTATTTTGAAGGCTCGACTAAGTTTGAATGAGGTTATGGGATGTGTTGGTATGCTTGGTTAGGGTCCCGAGTGACTCGGGATTGATTTCAGATGGTTAACGGAGGTTTGCACTTAGGAAATTGCAGCAAAGCTGCTGCGGGAGTTTTTTTATTGGTGTGGCCGCACCTGCGGATGGGGAGCCGCAGGTGCGAAGGTCATTCCGCAAGTGCGGAAAGAGGTCAGGTTGGAGGAAGTCGTAGGTGTGAGGCATGGGCCGCACCTGCGAAGCCGCAGGTACAGGTGAGGCATCGCAGGTGCGAGATTGGACTTTTAGTGAAATTGCACAGGTGCACCTAGGATAGCAGGTGTGGGTTCGCATGTGCGAAGCATGGGCCGCATGCGTGGATTGACTAGGCAGGAGGTATAAATAGGTGCCTCAGTAAAATTTAAGCATTTTTTTTTCATTTTGCATGCGGGTTGAGCCAATTTGGGATCAATTTGACGGAGGATTTCGAGTCTTCAGTGGAGGTAAGTTCCTCGGACTATAAACTCGTTTCTATGTTATTATGTGACAGATTAGGCTTTGAATTTGTGGATTAAATGGCATAAATTGGAGGTTTAGGGCTTGGAAAAATGAGGCTTGTAATAAGGGAATTTAGGAGTTGTTTGTGGTCGGATTTTGATGCATTTTATGTGTGTAGACTTGGGATAGGATAAGTATTCTTGTGATGCGATTTTTATTGAATTCCGAGACGTGGGCCAGGGGCTCAAGTTTGGCCAATTTCGGGATTTTGCCTAATTATGATATTTTTCAATTGGGTTTCATCTCCCTAGAATATTTTTATGTGATAAATCTGATTTTGATAGACTCGGAGCATTTGGAAGCCAATTCGAGGGGCAAGAGCATCGCGGAGTAGCTTTTTGGCTGTTTTGAGGTAAGTAACGATTGTAACTCTAAACCTGAGGGTATGAAACCCCGGTATTTTATATTGTTTTGGTAAATTAGGTGACACACATGCTAGGTGACGAGCTTGTGGGCATGCACTGATAGGGATTGTGACTTGGTCCGTCCCGTAGCGATTATTAAGTCTCGTATTCGATTTGAAACCTTACGACGTCCTGTATTTTAGAAATTTATACTTGTTCATGGGTTGTGGACCATGTTTGGGGCCTTGTGCCGACCTGTTTAGACCCTCAGAGGTACTTTCACTGTTATCACACTGTTTTGAAACTCTGAGAGGTATTTTGGGCTGAGTCCCGTAAGTTGAGATGAATTGCCTGAATGGCTTGTGAGGATGACTGAGTGAGGTCGAGAGCCGAGAATGTGAGGATAATTATGGATCGAGCTGCACGCCGCGTCAATATATATATATTATGTACGAATCGGGCTGCACGCTGCAGAAATATATGTTATATATGGATCGGGTTGCACGCCACAGCAATATCCATATTGGACCGGGCTGCACGCCACAGCAAATATAGCGCTTGGGCTGTAGAAGCCCCTTTGAAGTCTGTACACCCCCCCAGTGGGCACAGTCGACTATTATATGGATCGAGTTGCATGCCGCAGCGTATGTTATATGGATCGGGCTGCACGCTGCAGCAATATAGATATACATATATGTATTGGATCGGGCTGCCTGCTGCAGTAGTTGTGTGTATCCATGGTGCTTGTTGAGTACGAGTGTTTAGTGTGAGCATGAGATACTGATTGTGGGGTCACGAGTGACTGAGAGGCTTGTCCGAGAGGCTTTATTTGTGAGTGATACTGTGCCCGAGGGGCTTATATTTTATGAAACTACTATTTTCACTCTTCTTTACACTAAGCCTCTGATGATAATGTTGGACAAATGTTTTTATACTAGATTTTAAATGGAAACTGGAGTTTATGAAATATTCGAAATGTAGATTCCCGAGTTGATTTATTTATTTCCGCTATTACTTATTATATGGATTTACATGATTCATAAATGCTCGTCACTACACTCAAGTTTTTAGATACTTTGATTACCTACTGAGTTGTTCGAGGATCGAGGTAGCTGCTCAGCGTCCCCAGCTCACCTCCTTTCCTTCCTCAGTTTATAGTTTTGTCTTTCGTACTTCAGACTTTTGTAATAGCAAGTCACCTTATTGTACATTATATTAATAGTTCTATATGCTCATGACAGTTGGCTCTAGGTTTTAGGGTAATGTATAAATTGTTTATCTCATTTTGTTGTCTTAATCTACTAGTCTTGGAAATTATGAAATATTATGATAGTCTGTAATGGTTTGCTATCCTAGTTGTGTGATAGGCGCCATCACAGCCGGCTTAGGATTTGGGGTCGTGACAAGTTGGTATCAGAGCCTAGGTTACATAGGACTCAACGGTCATGAGCAGGTTTAGTAGAGTCTTGATGATCAGTATGGAGATGTCTGTACTCATCTTCGAGAGGCTGCAGAACCCTTAGGAACAATCTCATTTTTCTTGAATTCTGTTGTGCCATTTTGGTTGATTTTGGAAATCTAAACTTCTATTGTTTCATTTTCTCACAGATGGTGAGGACTCGCGCTACCGATCAGGGTGATCAGCCACCAACTCGACCAGATACTTTGGCTTTATTTGACATTGGTTCTACATATTCCTATGTTTCATCATATTTTTCCGAATTCCTGGTTATGCCCCATGAGTCTTTGGTTACGTCTTTCATGTATCAACTCCAGTGGGTGATACTATTTTTTTGGACCGTGCGTATCGGTCTTGTGTTGTATCTATTGGGGGTCTGGTGACCCGAGGGGGCCTATTGTTACTCAGCATGGTCGATTTTGATGTGATATTGGGCATGGATTGGTTATCTTTGTGACATGCTATTCTTGATTATCACGCGAAGACCGTGACCTTGGCTATGCCAGGACGTCCGAGGGTTGAATGGAGATGTTCTTCTGAGTATGTGCCTAGCAGAGTGATTTCCTACCAGAAGGCCCAGCGCATGGTTGAAAAGGGGTGTTTATCGTATCTGGCTTTTGTGAGGGATGTCAGTTGTGAGAATCCCGCTATTGATTCGGTTCCTGTGGTCCATGACTTTCCGGACGTGTTTCCTGCAAACCTGCGAGGAATGCCACCTGACAGGGACATTGATTTTGGTATTGACCTGGTGCCAGGCACTCATCCTATTTCTATTCCACCTTATTGTATAGCACTAGCGGAGCTAAAGGAATTAAAGGAGCAGCTTCAAGAACTCCTAGATAAGGGGTTTATTCGGCCTACTGTGTCACCTTGGGGTGCACCGGTGTTGTTTGTAAAGAAGAAGGATGGTTCTATGCGCATGTGTATTGATTATCGGCAGTTGAAAAGGGTTTCGGAGAAGAATGGTAACCCTTGCCTCGTATAGATGACTTGTTTGATCAGTTGCATGGTGCCAGGGTATTTTCAAAGATTGACTTGCATTCCGGCTATCATCAGTTGAAGATTCGGGGGCCAGACATTCCGAAGACTACTTTCAGGACTAGATATGGTCATTATGAGTTTCTGTTTATGTCATTCAGGCTGACCAATGCCCCAACAGCCTTTATCCACTTGATGCACAGTGTATTCCGGCCTTATCTGGATTCTTTTGTCATCGTGTTTATTGACGATATCTTGGTGTATTCCCAATCTCGGGAGGATCATGAGCAGCATTTGAGAGTTGTGCTTCAGACTTTGAGGGATAAGAGATTGTATGCAAAAATTTTGAAGTCTGAGTTCTGGCTTGATTCAATAGCGTTCTTCGGTCACGTGGTGTCCAGTGAGGGTATTCAGGTTGATCCGAAGAAGATAGAGGTTGTGCATAGCTGACCTAGACCGTCATAAGCTACCAAGATTCGCAATTTCCTTGGTTTGGCAGGGTACTATCGCCATTTTTAAAGGGATTTTCAACTATTGCATCACCTATGACCAGACTGACCCAGAAGGATGCTCAGTTCAGTGGACTTAGGAGTGTGAGGAGAGCTTTCAGAAGCTCAAGTCAGCTTTGACTACAGCTCCGGTGTTGGTTTTGCCTAGGGGTTCAGGTTCCTATACAGTTTACTGTGATGCCTCGAGAGTTGGCCTTGGAGCGGTTTTGATGCAGGACGGTAGGGTGATTGCCTACGCGTCCAGATATTTGAAGGTGCACGAGAAGAATTATCCGGTCCAGGATCTTGAGCTAGCATCTATTGTCCACTCTTTGATGATTTGGCGTCATTATTTATATGGAGTACGTTGTGAGATTTTCACCGATCACCGTAGTTTGAAGCATCTTCTTAAGCAGAAGGAAATGAATTTACGTCAGAGGAGATGGTTGGAGCTTCTCAAGGATTATGACCTCACCATTCTATATCATCCGGGGAAGGCCAATGTATTGGAGATGCCTTGAGCCACAGAGCGGAGAGTTTAGGGAGTCTAGCCTACCGTCCAGTAGCAGAGCGACCATTAGCACTTGATGTTCAGGCATTAGCGGGCCAGTTGGTGAGATTGGATCTTTCAGAGCCCCCGTGAGTATTGGCTTGTGTAGCCTCCAGGTCTTCTCTTTATGATCAGATTAGTGCACGCCAGTATGATGATCCACACTTCCTCGTTCTTCAGGATAGGGTCCGTCGCGGTGATTCCAGGGATGTGGTTATTGGTGATGATGGGGTCATGAGGATGCAGTGCCGGATTTGCGTGCCCAATGTGGATGGACTTCGAGATTTGATTCTAGCTGAGGCCCATAGTTCGCGGTATTCCATGCATCCGGGTGCCGCAAATATGTATCAGGATCTGAGACAACATTATTGGTGGAGGCGAATGAAGAGAGATATTGTTGAGTTCGTGGCTCGGCGTCTCAACTGTCAGCAGGTCAACTATGAGCACTAGAGACCAGGTGGATTGCTTCAGAGATTAGATGTTCCGGAGTGGAAGTGGGAGCGGATCACCATGGACTTTGTAGTTAGTCTTCCACAGACTTTGGTGAGGTTTGATGCTATATTGGTTATTGTGGATCGGTTGAACAAGTCCGCGCACTTCATTCCTGTTGTTACTACTTATTCTTCGGAGCGATTAGCTGAAATTTACATCAGGGAGATTGTTGGATTGCATAGGGGTGGTTCCAGTTTCTATCATTTCTGACAGAGGTACTCAGTTCACATCTCAGTTTTGGAGGGTTGTGCAGAGGGAGTTATGTACTCAGGTTGAGTTGAGCTTAGCGTTTCATCCTCAGACCGACAGGAAGTCAGAGCGTACTATTCATATTTTGTAGGATATGTTGCGTGCATATGTCATTTATTTTAGGGGTTGATGGGACCATTTTCTTCCACTCGCGGAGTTTGTATATAATAATAGCTATCATACGAGTATCCAGATGACTCCGTATGAGGCTTTATATGGCAGGAGGTGCAGATCTCTGGTTGGTTGGTTTGAGTCGGGCGAGGCTAGGCTATTGGGCACAGACTTGGTTCAGGATGTGTTGGGCAAGGTGAAGTTGATTCAGAAGCGACTTGGCACGATGCAGTCTAGGCAAAAGAGTTATGCGGACCGGAAGGTCCGAGATGTGTCTTTCATGGTTGAGGAGAAGGGGTCACCCATGAAGGGTGTTATGAGGTTCGGTAAAAGGGCAAAGCTGAGTCCCCGGTTCATTGGGCCATTTGTGGTGCTTTAGAGGATTGGGGAGGTGGCTTATAGACTTTCCATGCCTACCGGCTTATCGAGTCTTCATCCGGTGTTCCATGTTTCGATGCTCCAGAAGTATGGTGGTGACCCGTCTCCTGTTTTGAACTTCAGCACGGTTCAGCTCGAGGATGATATGTCATATGAGGTAGAGCTAGTGGCTATTTTGGGTCGTCAGGTCAAGAAGTTGAGGTCTAAGGATATAGCTGCAGTGAAGGTTCAATGGAGAGGGCAGCCAGTGGATAATGCCACCTAGGAGACCAAGCGGGAGATGCCGAGCAGATATCCTCACTTATTCGAGATTCCAGGTACGTTTCTAGACCTGTTCGAGGACGAACATTTGTTTAAGAGGGGGAGGATGTAACGACCCGGCCAGTCGTTCCGTGAGATTTCCCCGTTTTTCCCGCTTCTGCTTTATCATATGCTTCTTAGCCTATTTATGTTTTGTTGGGTCGGTTGGTTCGGGTTCGGAGTGGTCGTGGTGAGAACATAGACACTTAGTCTCTTAAATTAGCTTAAAAGTTTAAAAAGTCAACTGGAAGTTGACTTATTGATAAACGACCTCTGAATGTGGATTTTATATCTCGGATAGCTTCATTAGTTTAATTGGGACTTAGAAGTGTGTTCAGAATGAAGTTCTGATGTCCGGTGAGGAATTAGGCTTGATTTGGCGAAAGTTAGTTTTTGGCGATTTGCGGTCGGCAGAGGAAAATATCTTATCGGGGTCGGAATGGAATTCCGACAGTTGGAGCAGGTTCGTAATGTCATTTTGGATATGTGTGCAAATTTTCAGGTCAATCGAATGTGTTTTGGTTGGTTTCGGCATCATTGGCGAAATTTAGAAGTTTCAAAATTCATAGGCTTAAATTTGATGTTATTTTGGTGTTTTTGGTGTTTCAAAGGCTCGACTAAGTTTGAATGAGGTTATGGGATGTGTTGGTATGCTTCGTTGGAGTTTCGAAGGGCTCGGGATTGATTTCGGATGGTTAATGGAGGTTTGGACTTAGGAAATTGCAGCAAAGCTGCTGCTGGTGTCTTTTTACTGGTGTGGCCGCACCTACGGATAGGGAGCCGCAGGTGCGATGGCCGCAGGTGCGAAGGTCATTGCCCAGGTGCGAATAGAGGTCAGGCTGGAGGAAGTTGTAGGTGAGAGGCATGGGCCGCACTTGCAAAGCCGCAGGTGTGGGTGAGGCACCGCATCTGCGAGATTGGACTTTTAGTGGAATTGTGCAGGTGCGCACTTGGGACCTCAGGTGCGGGTCCGCAGGTGTGAAGCATGGGCTGCAGGTGCGGATTAATTGGGCAGGAGGTATAAATAGGTGCCTCCGCAAAATTTTGGCATTTTTCTTCATTTTTGCATGCGGGTTGAGACAATTTGGGAGCAATTTGAAGGAGGATTTTGAGAGTCTTCAGTGGAGGTAAGTTTCTCAGACTATAAACTCGTTTCTATGTTATTATGTGACGGATTAGGCTTGGAATTTGTGGATTAAATAGCATAAATTGGGGGTTTAGGTCTTGGGAAATTGAGTCTTGTAATTAAGGAATTGAGGAGTTGTTTGTCACGACCCCAAATCCTAAACCGGCTGTGATGGCGCCTATCGTGGAACTAGGCTAGCCAACAATCATATAATTACATCTTCTTTCAAAAATCCCAACAATTTATCAACATTTCATGAAGTATATAGAATTTACTAAATCCATTAGGCCAATAAACAGTTAAACAGTCCAACCAACCCCAATACCCGAAGTCAACATGTCATGAGCATCTAAGAAAAATATGCCAAAAGGTATACTATTATAATACAAAACCTCCTAACGAATAGCTAGTTACAACAAAAGAAGGGAAAACGAGATGTGGCGGGCGATGAGCAGCTACCTCTATATCCCGAACTCCGGCTCCGCACGGAATAGATGGCTAACGCTCAGTATCAGCACCTGAATCTTCACACAGGGGTGCAAGGAGTAATGTGAGTATGCCAACTCAGTAGTAATGAAAATAAATCAAGTCTAAGCGGCAAGAATCACACAAAAATCAATATCATCACTTCACAATATGCATAGCCTTTCTTTCCAACAGTATATACATAGATATATGAAATCATCATGCCTTAAAACCAACTTCAGAAAAATCTTTTGAAAAATGTGTTCTTCAACAATTTCAGAAATAAAAATAACCGAAAGATTTAATGTAAAAATGAAATAAATCATAAGTAGCCCCTCAAGTGAAAACACGAATCATAAGTCGCCCCTCGGGCAGAACATCACTGAGCACCTCACAGCCACTCGGTATCAGCCCCTCGGGCAACCTCACTGTCACCCATGCCTCCCAATCACTCATCACTCGGCACTCGGAACTTAGCACTCAGTAGGTACCTGCGGTCACTAGGGGTGTGTACAGACTCCGGAAGGGCTCCTTCAGCCCAAGCGTTAATATCAAGCCACCTCGTGGCGTATCATATCCTCACAATCAGGCCATCGGCCTCACTCAGTCAGAACCTCTCAAAAGCCCCTCGGGTGTATCAGTAAAACGGGGTACTCGACCCAAAAAATCATTTTATATCTTAAAATAGTGTAAGCAAGGCTGAGTTTCGAAAACAGTAATCACAATATGACTGAGTGTAAATCATGTATCAACAGCGAGGAAATAGCAGTAAAAAGCCCCCAAAGGGGTCTAAAACAAGTCGGCACGAGGCCCCAAACATGGCTTATAGCCCAAATATAGCAATAGTCTTTATAACACAATTTAACATATGATTAAGAGTAAAATACGCAATTCAATAATTGTCGCGGAGAGGACCAAGTCCAATCCAAAATTACTGCGCGCCACATACTCGTCATCCGATATGTGCGCCATTCTAAAACCAGTCTGTGATGCTCTTGCCCCTCAAATTGGCTCCCGATTGCTCCGAATCTAACAAAAACCAGGTTAACATCATCAATATATGCTAAAGGAACACAACCCAATCTAAAACTATCAATTTATACAAA
This sequence comes from Nicotiana paniculata, assembly GCA_005239505.1. Taxonomy (NCBI): domain Eukaryota; kingdom Viridiplantae; phylum Streptophyta; class Magnoliopsida; order Solanales; family Solanaceae; genus Nicotiana; species Nicotiana paniculata. Next base: position 22,829 of record ML302009.1, on the reverse strand, counting down.
AATCTCGAAATTTGGCCAAACCCGAGCCCCAGGCCCACGTCTCGGAATTCGAAAAAATTTACATCACTAGAATCCTCGTCCTCCCACGATTCTATGCATACCAATAACACTAAAAACGGACCACAATTGCCCACTCAAATCCTCAAAAGAAAATTCCAAATTCCATGCACCTTCTTCCCCAAATGTGGGTTTAATTCCAACAATTTTTCTGGTTTAATTACTTAGAAAACGACATATAAATGAGTTATGAAGTTGAAAACCTTACCTCCAAGTGATTCCCTTGATTTACCCTTCAAATCCCTCTCAAATATTTCTCAACACGTTCAAAAATGGAGGAAAGAAATGAGCTAATCTCGCACAAATGGCCTTTAAAACATTCTGCCCAGCCATTTATTTTCCTCAGTGCAATTGCATTCCCAGCGATGCGTTCGCCATGCACAGACTAGCCCTCTCATGCGTTCGCATAGATCAAACATTTATCCCCTCACGCGCCTCAGAACACCCTATGCGATCGCGGACCTTACCCACGCGATCGCACTGCACACAGAACCCACTCTACGCGATTGCGGCCTCCACCCACGCGATTGCACTGCATAAAAAAAACCATGCTGCCTCCAACAAGCCTATGCGATCGCATTATTACCCACGTGATCACATAGAAGGACACCAGAACAGAACACCAGCAGAATTTGCAACTTCCAACATCCAAACTTGATCCGTTAACCTGTCAAAACACACCCGAGACCCACGGGACCTCAACCAAACACGCCACCGCAACCCATAACCTTATTCAAACTTAGTCGAGCCTTCGAAAAACCAAAAACAACACGAAAACATCAGAATTACATCAAATTCAAGCCTAAGAACTTTGAAACTTCTAAATTTTTCCAACGATGTCGAAACCTACCAAAACACCTCCGATTGACCTGAAATTTTGCACACATGTCCAAAATGACATTACGAACCTGCTCCAACTTCCAGAATTCTATTCCAACCCCGATAGCCTAGTTTCCACTGCCGACCAGAAATTTCCAAAAACTAACTTTCGCCAATTCAAGACTAATTCTACATCGGACATCAAAACTCGATTCCGAACAACTCCTAAGTCCCAAATCACCTAAGGAAGCTATCCGAGCCATAAAATTCGCATTCCGATGTTGTTTACCAATAAGTCAACTCTCAGTTAACTTTTTCAACTATTAAGATAATTTAAGAGACTAAATGTCTTAATTCCCACCACGACCACTCCGAACCCAAATCAACTGACTCAACACAACATAAACAAGCTAAGCAACTTATGATAAAGCATAAATGGGGGAAACAGAGCTAATCTCACGAAATAACCGGCCGGGTCGTTACATTATTTGTGGTCGGATTTTGATGCATCGTATATGTAGACTCGGGAAAGGATAAGTATTCTTGTGACGTGATTTTTATCGAATTCCTAGACGTGGGCCCGGGGCTCGAGTTTGACCAATTTCGGGAATTTTCTTATTATGATATTTTTAGATTGGGTTACATCTCCCTAACATATTTTGATGTGATAAATCTGATTCTGATAGACTCGGAGCATTTGGAAGCCAATTCGAGGGGCAAGAGCATCGCGGAGTTGCTTTTGGGCTGTTTTGAGGTAAGTAACGATTGTAACTCTAAAGCGGAGGGTATGAAACCCCGGTGTTTTATATTTTTTTGGTAAATTAGGTGACGCACATGCTAGGTGATGAGCGTGTGGGCGTGCACTAATAGGGATTGTGACTTGGTCCATCCCGTAGCGAGTATTAAGCTGCATATTCGATTTGAAACCTTACGACGTCCTGTATTTTAGAAATTTATACCTGTTTATGGGTTGTGAACCATGTTTGGGGCCTTGTGTCGACCTGTTTAGACCCTCAGAGGTATTTTACACTATTCTCACGCTATCCTAATAGAACAATTGTGAACCCAGTCATGTTTTCTACTTGTTGTTATTTTCACTATTATCACACTATTCTGAAACTTTGAGAGGTACTTTGGGATGATTATCGTGAGTTGAGATAAATTGCCCGAGTGGCTTGTGAGGATGACTGAGTGAGGCTGAGAGCCGAGTATGTAAGGATAGTTATGGATCGGGCTGCACGCCGCAGCAATATATATATTATGTATGGATCGGGCTGCATGCCATAGCAATATATGTTATATTGGATCGGGTTGCACGCCGCAATAGTATACATATTGCATCGGGCTGCACTCCACAGCAAATATAGCGCTTGGGTTTTAGGAGCCCCTCCGGAGTCTGTACACCCCTAGTGGACGTAGTCGACTATTATATGGATCAGGTTGCACGCCGCAGCGTATGTTATATGGATCGGGCTGCACACCGCAGCAGTATAGATATACATATATGTATTGGATCGAGCTACCTGCTGCATCAGATGTGTGTATTCATGGTGCTTGTTGAGTACGAATGTTTAGTGTGAGCATGAGATACTGATAGTGGGGTCACGAGTGACTAAGAGGCTTGCCCGAGAGGCTTTATTTTTGAGTGATACTGTGCCGGAGGGGCTTATATTTTATGAAACTATTGTTTTCACTCTTCTTTACACTTAGCCTCTGATAATAATGTTGGACAAATGTTTTTATACGAGATTTTAAATGGAAACTGGAGTTTATGAAATATTCGGAATGTAGATTCCCGACTTGATTTATTTATTCCACTGTAACTTATTATATGGATTTACATGATTGATAAATTCCCGTCACTAACTCAAGTTTTTAGTTACTTTGATTACTTACTGAGTTGGCGTACTCACGTTACTCCCTGCACCTCTGTGTGAAGATCCAGGTACCGGACCATCTCACTCGTTGATTTCCGGACGTGCTTGGAGTTGTTCGAGGATCGAGGTGGATGCTCAGCGTCCCCAACTCACTTCCTTTCCTTTCCTCAGTTCATAGTTTTGTCTTTCGTACTTCAGACTTTTGTAACAGCAAGTCACCTTATTGTACATTGTATTTATAGTCCTAGATGCTCATGACAGCTGGCTCAAGGTTTTGGGGTAGTGTATAAATTGTTTATCTCATTTTGCTGTCTTAATCTGCTAGTTTTGGAAATTATGAAATATTATGATAGTTTGTAATGGTTGGGTAGCCTAGTTCCATGATAGGCTCCATCACGGCCGGCTTAGGATTTTGGGTCGTGACAATAGTTTTATACAATTACACTTCAGAAAGGAGTTTCCCCACCCAACACTTATATTATGCATAGTCATCGATGCATGATCACAGAGAAAAATATTAAAACAAGGGTGAGAAATACTTCTTGAGACCCTCTCGGTCCTAGCTCAAACATGATCCTCAATCTTTAGAACAAGGTTGACCCCACACTTAAGCTCAAACATGCTCCTCAGCTTCAACTTTGGGTACTCAAACTTCCCCTACTCTACAAAATAGAAACAACACAAAATTTCACACTAAAAAAATAAAAAAATAAATAAATAATATACATGCTGGGTTGCCTCCCAACAAGCGCCTTATTTATAGTCGTGGCACGACTCTGCTACTCTCCTCAGGCTGGGCGCTTTATATTCTTCTTTATCCCGTGAAGTCTAGCCTTTTTGCACGCTCTCAAAAGGTATCCTCTTTCATCTCTGGCTCTTTTCTCAATCATCTTTACACACTCATCTTGCAACACCACCTCCTCTAACCCATTTAAACCATCTGGATCACTACAATACATATAAGGACTCTTCTCTATCCCCTTCAATTCGACCACAGTAATCATGCGCAAGTCCTCGCAATGCTTAGAGAGCTTAAGTGCCTTGTACACATTAAAAGTGACTTCTTCATCGTCAACTCTCATCTTTCACTTCCCTTCGCTCCCATCAATAATCGCTCCACCAATAGCTAAGAATGGTCGCCCCAAAATAATGTCTTCCTCATATTCCTTGTAATCAAGAATAATCAAATCAGCAGGAAGAATAAACTTTCCCACTCAAACTAACACATCCTCAATAATTCCTTTTGGCATAACTAGTGACTTATCTGCTAATTGTAAAGTGATTGTAGTAGGTCTAAGCACCCCCAATCTGAGTTGCTTGAATAAAGAGGATGACATCAAATTTATATTAGCCCTCTGAACTCTAGCACTTCACTCTTCAGTAAGTGCAACTCTTTCAAACTCTGTATGTCTTCGTTTCTTTGCTAGAATATCTCTAAGATACCTTGCATACTTAGGCACTTCCTGCAAAACTTCCATCTAAGGAAAATTCACACGCACTTGGCTCAAAATATCTAAGAATTTCTTGTACTTAGCATCATATTTTTGCTTCTGTAGTATTTTTGGAAACAGAGGTGGTGGCCTATTCACAATTACTGGCTCTGATCCTTTGTTCTCTTTCTCATTCTCCTCAACTGGCTTGGGAACTAATTCTCCTTCAGGACGAGTTGTATACTTTTTTTTCTATGGAACTTCTTCCAATACTCTTCCATTTCTCAAGTTAACCACATTGACTTGAGCTTTAGGATTAGGGTCAGTATCACTAGGAAGAGCCCCAGTTGACCAATTTTTTGGGCACTAGCAAGTTTTCCCATTTGTCGCTCCAAATTTCTCATCGCTAGTGCTTGGGCTTGCTGGTCAGCCATTAATATTTTCATCATCTCTGTTGTTTTGGCCTGCTGGTCAGTCATTAATTTCTTCACCATCTCCTCAAGGTGACTTGTTGAGTTTTCATGTTGTTCAGCGTGAGGTGGTATATATTGTTGTTGAGGTGCTTGTGGCCGATATTGATTATGAGCACCTTGGTTTCCACCCCAAGAGAATTTTGGGTGGTTCCTCCAGTTAGGATTGTAAATTTCCCCATAGTGATTTGTGTGGCCTCGATTTGCATTACTCACAAAATATACAGACTTTGGATTTGCTGGGCATATATTGCTTATGTGACCTTCTCCATAAACTTCACAAAATATTTGAACTTGTTGCACCGGTTGGGCTTGTTACTTGTTAATAACCAAGGTCATCTGTTTGACTTTGTTGGTCAATGTGGAAATCTACGCTGATAATGCAGAGATGACATCTAGCTCGAGAACCCTTGCAGATTTTAGCATTGTGTTTCTGTCCATCTCTCATTTCCAACCAGGATTGCTTTTGGAGAATTTGTTCCATAATGCATATATCTCATCAAAGCTTTTCTCAAACACTTGACCTCCAGCTACATCATCTACCACAATCTTTGTCTGATGATAGCCCTTCTATGAAAGTGTGAGCTAACACTTCATTTGTCTTATTGTGATGAGGATAGTCTCTAAGGAGCCCTTTGAACCTCTCCCAAGCTGAGATCACTTTGCTCCCGAATATTTCTCGTGTATATTCTCCCTTCAAAGTGGTGCCTCCCATCCAAACATAGGCTTAGTCTTAGTTTTATATGCGTTGGGTAGGTCTAGGGCCGAAATAACCTTGTCCCGGGCAAAGTTGGACAAAATCACGTCACCAGTCTCCAGCCCAGTGCCCCACACTGGCCCTGGCGCTGGGTTGTTAAACATTCTGCCTCTAGCGCCACAGATTGCGTCGAGCGCTGCCTGTGGCACTGAATTATCTAACTTTCTTTTTTTCATCCGTTTTGGCTCTAATCTCGCACATTTCGCCCCCAATTACTTCCCGATGGTTCTTACACATAAAAACACTCCGAATTAATATAAATTAATATATTTTACATCCAAATTCCACGAAATACGAGTAAAACATGAGGCGATATATATAAAAATATATATACTTTAAGCTAAACACCATTGAGCATTAAGTAGAATATTTTTGTCCAAAACCTTTATGGATGAACAAAGATCAGTGGTCATTAACCTTTGTTATGGATTTAAATTCACTGCAAGGGGTCCCTCCATGGCACAAGTACGGCTCGGGGCCCTAGAGATCCTTGTGAACTCTGAAGTGCCACATAGTCAAAGGAAAACCTTGTGAGGGGAGTGTGGTCCGCTCTAGCCAACGACTATTGACTTTGACTAATTCTTAGAGAGTTATCACAAATATTACTTGACTTGCCTTGTTTATTTTAGATTACAATTATATTCATTTCTTATGTTTCCGCTTTTATCCTTTATGTGCAAATATTAACTGAATTTTCCCTTTTTCTTTTGCATGAGTACTTTGGGCCAGCAAAGTTCACTTTGAACTCTGGCCCAAGTTCAACGAGCTAGACTGCCACTCTCCTCGTCGCGTCACTTATGATAAAGCCTGCGGCTGATTGATTTTAAATGGGCATGATGCTTGTATGCCTGTTACAAGAGTCTAGTCCCCCCTTTACTTTATATTACTGCAGTTTGTTAGCCTAATTCTGTGTATTTGTGAAACTGACACTGTTATTATATGTTATCATCTTTATTGTGATAATTTTAGGAAATGATCTTAGTATAAACTAACAATGTAGGATAAGAAGTAAATAGAATTAAGATAGCTTTCACTTTATAAGAGACTAACAATCCTTAAAACTTAAGTATCTATCAATTGGCTATCTATTGAGTTCTACTACATTCACTTGTTTTTCTCTAACGGTCTTTGGTAGAAGCATTTGCAGAATTGAACCAAGAGACGCGAAAATAATCTTTTAAAAGAGTCTGCAATCGATCATTTAGGCAACTTGGCAACAGAAACGTCTTTTTTGGAAGAAATATGATGCGGGCAGAATACCATTTGGATTTTAAGATAAAAGTCGTTTTGGAAGTCGAATAACTTAGCCCAAATGAATCTTTTTAAAACAGTCAAGGTATAGATTTTTACACATTTTCTAGTGCATAAAAGTTTGAATATTAGCTAAAATTCATATTTTACTACCTTTCATACCATAAAATAACTTTCATAATTTTGAAAACGCTTTACAACATAGTTTTAAATTAAACATTTCTTCCTAATTATAAACCTGTTTTTGAAATAAGTATTTTTCAAATAGACTAAATACTTTATCACTTTAATTAAGCCTTCACATAGACCCAATTAGCAACCTCAATCATTGATAAACTAGAATATAAATAATTATGTTCTCATGTTTAGACTAAGTTTAAGGAACTACTTTAATTTTAAGGGATGCCTAACACCTTCCCCTTAGATTAACTAGAACCCTTACCCAAATTCTCACTGGTTTAGCGGACCATTAACATGTTGATCTTTACTAACTTATAGGTACCCTAGAATATCTTAAATATTATGTGGTGACTCTTCTTTTATTAACTTTAGAGGAACCACAAGTTGTATTTTGTTTTGACCAATGCAAAATAGGGTGCAACACCTAGTGCATGATTTGGAGTTGGCAGCTATTGTACATGTGCTCAAGATTTAGAGGCATTGTCTTTACGGCATATCTTATGAAATGTAGACGGATCCCCATAGTTTTCAATACCTATTCAAGCAAAAGGCTTTGAACTTGAGGCAACGGAGGTGGTTCGAGCTACTGAAGGACTATGATATCACCATTCTTTATCATTCGAGGAATGCCAATATGGTGATCGGCGCTCTGAGTAGGAAGGCGGAGAGCATGGGGAGTTTTTCTTTTATTCTAGCTAGGAAAAGGCTGTTAGCGATGGATGCTCAGGCTTAGTCGTCCTTGTTTGAGCGCATCAAGGCAAGTCAGTATGATGATTGCAATGACCCGACTAGTTTGAGATCTAGCATCTCGTTCGAGTGTTTAAGGCCCTGAGAAGCTTTATATTATGTTTTTTTAACTTGCATGTATATCCGGTTTCTATCTTTGGGTGATTCAGGATTTGATTTGGAAGAATGATTCCTATTTTATAAGCTTAAGTGGTAAGAGTTTACCAGAGATTAAACTTTTTATAGACAACTCCGAAATGGAATTTTGATTATTCCAATAGTTTCGTATAGTGATTTTGGACTTAGTCATATGTCCGGATTTGAATTTGAAGGTCTGTGGATTGATTTGATGCTTTTGGCGAAAGTTGAAACATTTGAAGGTTTGGAAGGTTGAGAGGTTTGAACAGGAGATGACTTTATTGATATCGGATTCGAAATGTGGTTCAGGAAGCTGGTATAACTCCATGGTAAATTTGGGATTTGCACGCAAAATTTGAGGGTATTCCGAGGTGTTTAGGCTTATTCGCCGTTAGTTTTGAATTTGGAAATGTTCATTTCTTCATTAGGCTTCAATTGGGGTGTCATTCATAGTTTCGATGTTGTTTGGCGTGATTTGAGGGCTTGAGTAGGTCCGCATTATGTTTTGGGATTGCTTGGTATGATTAGACATGGTCTCGGGGGCACCAGGTGTGTTTTCGACAAGTAGTAGATCATTTTGAGCCTTGTGGCATTTGCTGAAGAATCTGAGTGGTGATGTTTTCGCACTACGGACAGGGGCGGACCCATATGGGGTCAAAAGGGTTCATATGAACCAGCTTCGTCAAAAATAATATTGTGTATATAGGTATATCTTTTCTTTCTTCGAAAATGTAATAGTATAAAGATTATTTTGAACCCGCTTCAAACAAATCAATCGCCTAGCCTGCTGGTAGAGATGGTTTAAATTTTCCATATGGTCTTGAGTTCGAAACCCGTTAGCCACAATGCCCTCTATTTTTGGTTTTTTTAATATACGTCTCTTTTCTACTCCAAAAACGACGCCATTTACAGTTTTTAAAATATCCCCCAAATCAGAAAATATATCCCAATTCACAAAATTAGAAAACGATCAGTTCTAATCCCAAGCCCTTGATCCTTCGATGCCTCTCTCTCTCTCTCTCTCTCTCTCTCTCTCTATATATATATATATATATATATATATATATATATATAGAGAGAGAGAGAGAGAGAGAGAGAGAGAATTGCTTCCATAGTCATCTCTTCCATTAGCCCCTGCCCAGAAGGTTGTCTTTTTCAAAGACAAAGGGCTTCATCATGGTATCTAACTAAAAGTTCAGGTGATGAATAAGAACCAATTCTAATTTTCCAATTTTCAGTATGTATTCCTCTTTTGCATAAATAATTAATCTCAATAAGTTTCCTTCACCTCTATGTGCTTTCTTCTCTTTGTTGTAGTTCAATTTCAAAGAACATTGCTTCATAGTCGTTTCCTCCATTAGCCATAAGACACTGCCGCTTCTCGTTGCGTCGCCTCTCTCTGTCTCTCGCCGTCAGCCCGTCAATTGCCACTATCAGGTTTCTCTTTGATTTTTAATCTTTTTTTTCTTTCAGTTACAAAGCCTAAGAAGGACAGATTTTTCAATTTTCTAAATGTATGTGTTTTCTTATCTCTGTGCTTGTGCATCTCCAGTTGGTTTAACTACAAAAGTGATGTGTGTCGCTCATTCTATTGGTTAATTTTCTTATGGAAAAAGCAGTTGTAGTCGTAGCCCCAAATAAGGTTTCTGTATATTTGGGAGAAATTGATGCTATGAAATGAAAATAGTTGGGCTTGCATTATTGTTAGTTAAATTTGATGAAATAAACCTGAAGTTTCCAAGAACAGTTAACCAAGAAATGGAAGAAGCAGTTATAAAACCTAAAACTACAGGTGTGATGCTGAAACTAGAACCATGAATAAGAATATATAATTGGAAAATCATTTTTAGTGTTTTTAGTTCAAAGTTCTTGGTTATCAAAACTTCATCTTATGAAACTTGATTATCATGTGAATTCTTTAGATACAATGTTCGTAATAACCTCTAATGTAGTTAGATCTTTAGCTATTCTTTATCCAATACAACTATCTTAAAATCATTCTGATTTTTCTGACTATTATTATGAAAACTTGGAATTGGTTTTCTCTACCATATTGGAGATAGTTGGAGAGAATTTTGATGTTATGGTTGCCGGAATTTTGATGTTATGGTTGTTGACTTGCTTATGGTTGCTTGTTAATCCAGTTTGTGTTACATGAAGAGATTTTACCCTCCAGTATCTTTCACGTTGCTACAACCAAGTTCATCCTCTCCAATTGCTACTCCCGTGGAACGAAATTTGAACCAATTATAAGAGCAACCTCAATCCTATAAAAGACAAAGACAAAGAAAAGTCATGATTCTTTACCGACTGATCCAAAAGAGAGAATACCCATTAGATATTATCATCCAAATGAACGTGATGAGATTAGAAAAGAATATATCCAAAGAGGTCCTTACCAACCTCGATATTATAAGTTTCCTCAAAGAGATTTTTGAGGCTTACATCGTTGTTTCAATCCTAAATGGTTTGATGAATATCGTAATTGGTTGGAGTACAGTGTGATAAAAGATGCAGCTTATTGTTTGTGTTGTTACTTGTTTCAAAATGAAGACATTCATCAAGGTGGAGGAAATGTATTTTCAAGTTTAGGATTTAAGAGTTAGAAAGAAAAGAAAATATTTGATGTGCATGTTGTAACTCGAGCAGTATTCATAATCATGCAAAAAGGAAATGTAAAGATCTATTAAAACAAAAACAGACAATTCAAACTTCATTTGATAGGCAATCCAGTCAAACAAAGATGGAATACAAAATCCGCTTGAAGGCTTCAATTGAGGTTGTGATACTCCTGTTGAATCAAGGATTGACATTTCGTGGACATCGTGAAGATGAACCATCATTAAACAAGGGTAACTTTCTTGAGATTATTTCATGGTATGCATACATATGCGATAAAATCCGTGATCTTGTGTTGAAAAAGGCTCCAAAGAAAGATCAATTGACCTCTCATAAAATTCAAAAAGACATTACTATTGCATGTAAAATTGAAACAGGTAAAGCAATTATGGACGATCTAAATGGAGACTTTTTTGCATTTCTAATTGATGAATCATGTGATGTATCACGCAAAGAGAAATTAGTTATTGTCTTGCGATATGTTAATAGATGTGGATATGTGGCAAAGAATTTTATTGGGATCATTCATGCTCGTAATACTAGTGATTTATGTTTAAAGGAAGCAATCGTTGATTACATTGCTCAATATTCTTCGAGTTTATCTTATGTGTGTGGACAGTGCTATAATGGAGCAAGAAAAACATGCAAGGGGATTTAAGTGGCCTCAAAACTTTGATTCAACAAGAAAGTGAATCCGCTTATTCCATTCATTGTTTTGCACATCAACTTCAATTGACTCTTGTTGAGGTATCCAAAAAGTGTCTTGAAGTGGGAGAACTTGTATTGTTGGTTTCTAATGTATTGAATATAGTGGTAGGTTATTTTAAACGTATGGATGATCTTCGAGAATCTCAAGCAGAAAAAGTTCAAGAGGCATTAGACATGGGTGAACTTGAAACTGGTAGGAGTTTAAATCAAGAACTTGGTCTTGCCAGAGCTGACGAAATCGCACTACAAATCTTTGAAGAACTTTATTTCTATGTTTGGATCAATTATTGATGTTCTTGATACTATCGTTGATGATGCCGGACTTTAAAAGAAAGAGCTAAGGCAAACGGATATCTTAGCACTTGTCAAACGTTTGAGTGTTGCTTTCATGTTGAACCTAATGAGAGATGTTTTGGGAATCACAAATGAGCTTAATACATCCTTACAAAAAAAGGAGCAAGATATTGCAAATTTTATTCTACTTGTTGAAGTGGCAAAGAAACGGTTGCAAAATCTAAGAGAGGAAGAATGGGATTCACTTATTGATAAGGTGTATGCATTTTGTGTCAAGTATAATATTTCGATACCAAACTTTGATGACTTCTTTGTTAACTTAGGAAGATCTCGACGTAAAGTTGCTGATTATACTATTTTACATCACTATCGTGTTGATATATTTTTTAAGATTATTGATTGGCAAGTTCATGAACTCAATGCTCGTTTTAATGAGGTGACAACGAACTTGCTTGTTGGAGTAGCTTGCTCAAATCCAGTTGATTTGTTTTCCAGTATTGACATAAACAATATATTGATGTTGGTTGAATTGTATCCTGACGATTTTGATGAGAATATAATGGTTACGCTCAAGAATCATGATGTTCGTGATGTTGATGAAAGGTTCTCAAATCTACAAGGACTTGTTGATATTTCTGAAACACTAGTTAAGACAAAAAAGCATTAGAATTATCTATTTGTGTTTCGTGATGTAAAATTTGCTTTGCTTCTACCAGTTGCCACTGCTACAATTTAAAGAACTTTTTTGGCGATGAAGTTGATCAAGAGTGAATTGCGAAATCGAATGAATGACTAATTCATGAGCGGTTGATTGGTACCTTATGTAGAAAGAAAAATATTTAACACCATTTCTGATGAGAGATGATTATTAATACGTTTCAGGACATGAAAACTCGTAGAAGACAGTTGTAATAATATATTTTATTAATATATAGTTTTTATTGACCTCATTGTATATTTACTTCTTTGTATTTTGAACCCGCTTGATAAAAAAACCTGGGTTCGCCAATGCCTACGAATGAGGGTGTTACACCCCGAAAGTTTAATAACCTTGGTACCGTTATATATATATATATATATGGTATTTTGAGTGGAACTTTTTTTGCAAAGAAAAAAAATGGTTTGAAAAAAAATAATTTTATATAGTTATTAATATTATTACTTTTGAATATGTTTTAAATTATACATGTAAAATGAGAAAGTTTATGAGTTTTTCTTTATTAAAAAGATATGAATTATTTTTTTCACAAGAAAAGGAGGTTATTTTTTTGTAAGAATTAAGCCTAGGAAAATTTGTACTCTTTACATGAGATTAGAAAAATTAGAAGTTGAGAAAATATATGTATTTTTACATGGATATTTTAATGANATATATATATATATATATATATATATATATATATATATATATATATATATATATATATATATATATATATATATATATATATATAAAGTGTATTAAAAATGAGTAGTATTTTAAGTAAGTTGAGATAATTCTTAATTATGTGAGTAATTAATTAATTACGGAGTAACAAAATATTACCTAATTTCTTAATAAATAAATAAAAATTGAAATTTCTCACCCCAACCCACGTGGCAGCTTGTGTCATTCAACCAAATGACTCATTAGTCATTTATATTATGCGTCACATTAAGTAAAACGGTGGCTGCCAAAAGAGAGGAACTCCAAGAACTTGCAGTTCATTTCAATATTGATGTGGAAAAATCCATGTGTAATAATGAGTTAAGATAAAAGCAGGGAATTCTTACAATCCGGAAATGCCAAAGACAAGTTCAAGTTTATCAGTGACCACTGCTTAATGGAGGAAGATCCTATTTAGTGACTAATCTGCCACTATCATGATCCTTTGCAGTTCTTTTTCAAGGCAACACTACTTCAGCAAGTAGAAGATCTTCTGATTGGTATTCAGGTTCAATTGAAGAATGCAAATGAACTAGTTGCTGAACTGGAGAAATCAATGTCCTATAGTGAAAGAACTTGATGAGTTGCAAGTAAAGATCAGAAACATGGAACATATCGAGGAGATTTCTCATAAGGTAGACTTGTTGAAGAAGAAATTGGCATGGACATGGGTATACAGTGTAGGCAAGCAGTTACAAGATAAAAGTAAACAGATTGAGGAGTTGAAAGAACGGATTCCCACATGTCAATCTAGAATAGATCAGCATCTTTTTGCCAAATCTCCTTTAGAAGTGATGTGATGAAACGGACTTTGAGAAATGATTAGCAAAAGTGGAAGATCACTTCAAATTTCCAAAACAAGCCATAGACTTTACCCTGCCCATTTACCTTTGGTTTTCTCACTACATATCTTCTCTGCTACTGTTTTCTTTTTTTATCACGCCAACTTGTTTTTGTTTGTTGGGTGGATGTGTAGACCACATGGTGACAGTAATTAAGGATTGGATATTGAAATTTCAAAGGTTCGGTAATCCAGGTATGTTAAGGCTAAGCCCTTCTTTCATTTTTGCATTATCTCGTAATTATACGAGTTTGATAACGAAGCATCAAGAAAAATTTATATTCCGGAATTTACGTATATTTTGCTAGTCTTTCAAGTTATATATATTTTCCTAGTTTTGTTAGTTACGATATTCTCCGTATTGGGACTTCATATTCAATTGAGTATTTCCTTTTTTCATTCAAGAGAGCAGAGAGTATATATATACAGTATTACAGTCTTTTCATTACCATCGAGTTATAATCGATGGACAGGCCCCTATTAGGCAATCTTTGATCAGATGATAAGTTATATACCGAGCCTACTGTGGTCGAGCACCTATGAGCGAGCCCAGTTGGTTGAGATACAGAGCCTAGTATCACCGAGCGCCTATGAGTGAGCCTACTACGGCATAGCAGTTTTATATATATATATATATATATCGAGCCTTATAGGGCGGACAACTATTTTACTTACTATATTGAGAGAGTGGAACCAGTATCAGCAAGTAAGAATATCTTCATATTATCTTTCACTTCCAGTTACTTTCAGTTATTATATTATCAGTTCAGTTTCAACTTTCAGTATATTGCCTTACACACTCGGTACATTATTCGTACTGACGTCCTTTTGTTGGGGATGCTGCATTCATGCCTGTAGGTATAGATAATCACATTGACGAGCCCTCATAGTAGACGAGGTTTGCATTCAGTGAAGGATCGGTAAGACTCTACCTCATTCGGAGTGCAGCCGATTCTATGAGTCGTTGTGTCAGAGTTTTGCTATAGACGTATGGGTAAGCTGGTGCCCTGTCCTGTTTGATGTTAAATAAGCTTAGAGACTTTTTAGACAGAGGTTCAGTTGGTACAGTATGTCAGAGGCATTGACGGCCCATATGTATTCATGTTTTAAGAATGATAGTTTATTGATACAGTGTTTCCCACTTACAATTGTACATTATGAGTCGTGGCCATGTCGGCCCACGATAATTACAAGATGGAATGAGTTCAGCTAAATCGACCTATATATGTTCTAGTATTAGTCGAACGATCATGAGTTACATAGTTGTTCGCTCGGTCCATTTAGGCACCGGGTGCCAACCACACCTCCCCAGGTTCGGGTCCTGATAGAGGGACCACATATTCAACACCGCAGAAGAGGCCAATCGAGCATAGGTGCAGCCTTTGGTTGGAGAAGGCAGGGGCCGTAGATGCGGTGAACCAGTCGTAGAAGCGGAAGCGCGCCTGCAGTTAGGAATCGTAAAAGTGTAAGCGCATAAGTGCTTTTGGGATCGTAGATGATGTGTGTCGATTGTTGCTGGGAACTTGCAGATGCAAGACTATTGACGCAAAAGAGGTTGTCGCAGAAGCGACCACTTTATTGCTAAAGCGGATTTACAGGCATATTACATATAGTTCGAGGGTTTGCCTAGTTTTATCATATTTTGATTCATAGAGCTCAATTTTGGGCGGTTTTGGAGGAGATTTTCACTATTTGGATTGGAGTAAGTATTCTTGACCCGAAAGAGGTTATATTTCATGATTTCATATTTGTTTTTATCATTAAATTAGTGATTTAAATGTGCAGAGCATAAGGGTGGCATCTCATTGTTGTTGATTGTGCGAAGTGATACAGGTGGCTATTTGTGATATATTGTCTGGGTAGAGAGATATGGGTAACTATTATGGTATACTGTCTGGGCGCAATAATATGGGTGGCTATTGTTTATACTATATAGGCAGAGTGATACAGGTGGTTATTGTGATATATTGTCTGCGCGACGTGATACAGGTGACTATTGTGATATACAGCCTGTGTGGAGTGATACAAATGGATATTGCGTTAAATGTTTGGGCAGAGCGATACGTGTAGTGGCTATGATGTTGTCAATGCGAAGAGATAAAGGTGGTATGTCAGGGATGATTCTGACAGCCTGGGGGCATAATGTTGATGGTTCGTGTGATGGTATAAGTTTCCTTGTGTATGCCACACCTTAAATGACTTGTTGTGTTATTTTCAATGAGCTACTCGATGTCTTTGATATTACTTGTTTATTTGGATTGTAATAGTACACTTGCCCAAGCATACACATGCCGGGCGGATTGTGATATTGAGCCTATGATCATGCCCGATGGATTGTGGTATTGCGCATGTGACCACATTGGACAGATTGAGATTGTGAGCATGTGATCATGCCGGACGGATTGAGATATTGGCAAGTGAGTTTTCCATGCGGTCGTGATTGATAATGTAGGCACGATTGTGAGCATATGACTTGTGATTTGGGACTCGTGACTTGTGTTTTGAGACGAGGTGCCTCGGAGTAATTTTGTTGTGAATCTTATGTTAGAACGGTTTGATATAGTTTTAATTTGTTTTCCTGAATTAGTTTCACTGGTACTTTAATGGTGTTCGAACTATTTCACTGTTTATATCACATGTTTATTCTTTGTTTCCATTTATTAATTCTTGTTTCCATCATTAGCTTTAACTTATATACTGCACAAGTTATCATGACTAGTAGGCGTAACGACTGATACCTCATCATTACTCCACCGAGGTTAGTCTTAATACTTATTGGGTACCGACTGTGGTTATACGACCAAAATCGGGGAAGTCTGATTTTAGAGCCTTTATGACATCCCGAGCCCAGTTTTGAGGGGCTTGAAGCACAGTCTGAGGCTCGACTCCGTAGTAACCCCCTTGAGAGAGCGTATCGAGGACCCATCACAAGATACCTCGAGGCGGTATGAAAATCAGTGACCGTCGTGGAAAGGCGAGAAATTCCCAAGGGCACATAGTTAGAGCTGACAAGGTCCGCAAGAATAGTAAAGTCCATTCTGAGCCATTATACAGTTGTACCAGTAGCATTTCCTTATCATAATTAGACATGTGCTATATTGGGACTCCCCCTCCTCTATAAAGGGTACCACTATCATTTTGTAACACATGAATATTGAATAACAATAGAACATTCTCTTATTTTCTTGCTTAAACGTGCTCAGCAATTGCTCTGTAGATTTATTGCTCTTCACTTATTGTCTTCATTTATTGCCCATCATAGGCCGTAAAAGGCTATCCCTGAGGCCCCTAATATCATTGTTTCTTCATCGATTGCTCTTTATTAGCTACCCTAGCTAGACCTCGAGGCCCCCCTGTTTCAGCCAGCTCGAGGCCCAGTTTGTTGGCAACATTGGTTTGGACATGGCACATCAATACAATTTGAAGCCATAACATGTGCAACTCGTGCACTCAATAGAAACATCCCAATCAAATCAAATTATATAAAAGATTCACATGAGAGGACCATCCCGCCATTAACAATTACCATCACAACATCATGCTAAAAGCCTGGAACACATCATGAAAAATCAAAACACATGAATCCAATACCAAATGTCATACCCCTACATAACTCTGCTACACTGCGCGATCTCATCCAAACGCTGGTCCACATGAAATATTTCAAGCCACCTTGCCCAAAATCAGTGACCATTCAAAATTCGACATTAAGTACTCAAAGTGCATTGCCATAACCACAGGGAAATCGGACGATATCATGCCACACGGATCAGAAAGAACATAACCAATACGTCTCAACCTCGCAATACCCAATTACTTACCTTACTCAAATCTAGCTAATAAGTCCAACTAGAACCGCACCATATGTGCATATAACCAATAATCACAACTCCTCGCAACACCGAAGAGTAACTCATAGATCACTCCAAAACATGAATAAACTCAATCATAATCGAATGGTACATTCCTCAACAATACAAATTGGAGCCAACAATTCCTACCCGGTGCAGAACACACACACATACTAGCCTACCAATAACCCTAAATCAACTCTGGTCACTCACAACAAATAGATAACTCACCGAGAAGTTCACAATGGCTGAACTGTGACATTTACTAACATCGGACTACCTTTGCTCGCATCCTCACAGTCCACAACCACAAAATAATCTGTTTATTAGAAATCTCAATCTCGAAGTCCATGAAGCGCACGAATTACCATATATGATCCCAACTTCACCGCTCGAATATATCACACACCTCTAATACTGAATCATTCCACGAGGGATACTCCTATAATTCTTCTGTGCCACCAAGAAAACATGAATATCAACAGTCGATCCAACAAGAGAGCGTCGCGATACCAATGAAGTACCCTTAACTCAAGCACATTGCTCTTTCTGAAATGTATACCCTCATTAAGCCGCACCAAGTGGTGATATCATTTACCTAGTCATCTGAAACTGTACATGCTGCCTAAAGATTTATGACCTTCCTTCCAGATTTGGATCGTGACCTCACACATGAAAATCCCAATCCTATAAAACATATCACATATACCACGCCATTCTATGATAAATATGAGAACTTCCTGATCCCTTCCGAGCCACAAGCTACTACGTACCCAACTAGCCAAGAAATTTCTATTTGATCCCATTTAGAAGAAAAATCACAATACATCACTTGCACCTCACGTCAGTAGAAAATATACATCTCTAACCGTGGTAGAAACCATCAGGAACTATCCAAATCCCATTTGCACAACACCAAACCGTCAGGACTGAATCTTTCTAACTCAACCAAGCTACGTAGGTCACCAAAAACCCAAGAACATTGCTAAGAAACACCTGTAAAAAAAACCCATTAACTTATGAACACCCAAAGAACTAATTGTTTCCCTTATCGTGTCGATCCGACCTACTACCAAGTTGTCCTATTTATCCAAGTTCCTTCTAACTTACCTGCGAATTGGTACTTCTCTTTTCCATAATACTGCAATTCTCAACCCAGACTCACCACACGAGTCCCAAGCATAAAATTGTATCGTCTAAAGCTCGTAAGCCGCTAAATACTCTCTCAAATATCCCCAAAAGCACCACATCTAAAATGCTTACGCTGAAGAGTCTTCCCGCGAATCTAAAGCCATTATCTTTACCTTCCTGTTACTGATATGTAGAATCCATGATAATGTTTTTACATCCCCCAACGGAAGTCTCAATTACACTGACCAATTAGACAGAATCGACCTGACCCGTTTGCTACCAACATACTAGGGAAGTAATCCACTCACTTGAATCCACAAGAAAATTCATACACTGCACAAGCTACACCTTCTACCATTACCTCTTATCATTCCATAGAATTCACTTTACCCATAGAGTATCTTACACCCTGTATTGAAAATTCCCATCACTCGAGTCATTCTCAGACTCCGCCTCTACAGATCATAACTGATCCGCCAATATACCTCAAACTGAAACCAATACACCACATAATCGTGCAATCAACTTATCATTAACATCCTCCCCCACTTGTCTCAAAGACAACGACCAAGACAAACAATAACTCACAATGTCCATACGCTATCACTATCACCATACTGTAGTGAAATTCAACTAAATCCTTCATCAGCTCATATGACACGAACCATCTGATATTTCCACATCGTATGCAAATCTCGTATTCACCATTTTAATAGTCATGCCAACTTCCACAAGTGACCTAAACTCAAATTACAACATATATCATTTACTGGTAGAAGAGAACTTACTGCAGAACAATATAAGGATCACACACCCTAGGACAATCCGCAGGAGATACCCATGCTGGCTTAGCCTCAAACATGATATCTCTCTATACAGTTCCGAAGATCATAGCTATTACGCAGTCACCACACCCTTCTGTATTAAGACACAACAACGCCTACCCTCGAGGCATCACAATACGCGGTAAGAATCTGAAGCTGATGGCAAAACTAACGCTGGAGCGGTGGTCAAAGAAATCTTGAGCTTCTAGAAGATCTACCCACACACGTCTAACCACATGGATACCCTCACTAGACACCACGTGTCCCAAGAATGCTACTGAACTGAGCTCAAAAATTCACACTTGGAGAACTTTGCTTCAAGATTCTCCTCCATCAATCTATATGATATCGTCCTCAAATATTGAGTATGCTACCCCTGGCTACGCATATACGCCAGGGTGCCATCAATGAATACAATAACAAATGAGTGCTAATACGGCTGGAATACACCGTTAATCAAATACATGAACGCTATTGGGAAATGATCAGCCCAAAAGACATCACCAGGAACTCATAACCCAACAGAAAGATCCGCTTCACTCCACAACTAAACAACATGAGAGGTCTTCCAATACACTCACAACTTGAATCCATATACCAAACCGAGATAGAAATCAAACACACAATAGTTCTTGCCACTTTTCTAGCCAATCCTTTTTCACAATCAAACAATCTGAACACAGCTAACGATCAAATCACACCACCACGTAGCCATCTAGTCACCAATTCTCATCAATAAGAACACAAACGGACATATGAGTCCCCAAATGCACGGCACACACAATCGAAATCTTAGCATTCAAGCCACAGAATGAATTCGGCCTCAAGTCCTCAAGACTAGCCCATTATCAACATGCCAAAATCACATCTCATCTATGGAAGTCACAAGCCTCAGATGCACAGCTGATACCAAGCGGTCTCGAGTGCGTTTTAATACATGGAAGGAATTCAAGAGTTACGCTCTTGGCTGAAATAAATGGATTCGCACGACAAGAATTCAAGAATGTGATATTTTCCTAAGGGTTTTTCAGCATATCGAAGATAAGTACAAACGTCTCCGTATCGATCTGCAAGAATCTACTAAACCTGCTCATGACCGGCGAGTCCTATGTAACCTAGCGCTCTGATACCAACTTCTCACGGACCCAAATCTAAGCCAGTCGTGATGGCACCTATCGTGGAACTAGGCCAGCCAAACTACACTCAAATCGTAATAATCTTCCATTTACATCTTTACTAAACTGATAACCCATAAAGGTTTCTTTTAGAACATTTTTCTAAGCAAATAAAGCTACACCGCATATTAAATACAACCCCCGAGATCCTGGAGTCACCGGTCATGAGTATATACATAAAATATACAACTAAAAAGAAACGAATGAACTCTATAATAGTAAGCAGGAGAGAGCAAGATTGCGGACGCGTGCAGCTACCTCGCAAAATCTCCGAGAAGATCTCTGGAACAGATACACAACTCACTCTGCCCTAACACCTGGATCTACACACAAGGTGCAGGGAGTAATGTGAGTAAGCCAACTCAGTAGTAATGAAAATAAATTAGGTCAGAGCAGTAAGAAACATATAAATCAAATCATCATTTCACAATAAGCACCACCTTTCTTTCCAACAATGTATACGTTAAATCATCACGCTTAAAAGCCTATTTCAGTAAAATCATTTGGAAATATACTTGCCAATAGTTTCAACATAACTTTCAAGAAGTTTAGTATAAAAATTATAGAAGTCATAAAAATCCCCTCGGGCAAAACATATTTCATAAGTTCAGAGTGAAAGTGGTAAAATCATAAGTAGCCGCTCGGGAAAAAACGTGTATCAGAACCTGCCCCTCAGGCATGCCTCACAGTCACTCATAATCAGCCCCTCGAGCATACCTCATAGTCATTCATAATCAGCCCCTCGGGCATACCTCATTGTCACTCATAATCAGCCGCTCAGGCATACCTCACAGTCACTCATGCCTCCCAATCACTCGTCACTCAGCACTCGCCACTCGCACTCAATCGGTACCTACGCTCACTGGGAGAGTGTACAAACTCCCGAGGGGCTCTTTCAGCCGAAGCGCTAATATCAAGCCACATCGTGGCATATCATAGCCTCACAATCAGGAACTCGACCTCACTCAGTTAGAAACTCTCAAAATCCCCTCGGGCGTCTCAATAGAATAGGGTACTCGACCTAAAACATCATTTTATATCTCAAAATAGTGTAAGTAAAACTGAGTTTCGAAATCATTTAAACATAATGTAGAACTAGTACAAGTTGCAGAGAATAGAATTGGAGTTTAATGAAAGGCAGGTTGGGAAAGATATGGATGAAGAAACTTCAGCACAAAACTTTCTTAATGTGGCCAGACAAGGAGACCTTTCACCCAGACACACTGATAAAGGAAAGCATGCTGCAAAAGGAAGAATGAAAAACAACAAGGAAGTCCCTCCACCTCAAGCTGGAGGGGTCCAAACTAGGAGAACTTTATCTAAATCAATAAATCAGTGATGGATGCATTGATTTGGAATGTTAGATCAGTTAAGACTATGCAAGCATTTGAAAGGATAATTACAATGCATAAGAAGAATCATTTTGAATTTATTGGCATATTGGAACCAATGCAACAGCCAAACAAGATGGAGAAATATCGAAGAAGAATAGGGTTGACTCAAGCTATAGTGAATGTGTCAAACAAGATATGAGCTTTTGTAGATGAAGTTTTCAAAGTAACAATACTGTATAATATGGTGCATCAGTTGACTTTGAAACTTTTTCATACAGAAACACATGTAGAACTGATCTTAACTTTAGTGTATGCTAAATGTGACTCGATTGAGAGAATTGAACTTTGGGATACTCTTTACGCAATGGCCAGAGACATGAGCACACCATGGCTTGTAGGAGGTGATTTTAATGTGATTTGGGATGAAGAGGAGAAGTATAGGGGACTACCTGTACGTATAAATGAGGTGGATGATTTTAGACATTGTATAAATACATGCAATCTAGCAGACCTGGGGTTCAAAGGGAGTATTTATACTTGGTGGAATGGTCGCTCAGAGGAAGAATGTATCTTTAAAAGGTTAGACAGNGACTTCATGGCAAATCCCTTTACTTTGTTCAATTTCAAGCTGAAAAAAGTTAAAAAGGCATTGTCCACATGGAGTCGAACAACATATGGAGACATATTTCAAAAGATAGCAAGTTTGGAAGAGGTGGTACTAGTGTACGAAAGGTAGTTTGAAGCTAGGCCAACACACCTTAATAGAACCAGATTGCAACAGGTACAGGGTGAGATGATTAAATACTTGGCCATTGAGGAACAATTCTAGAGGCAAAAATCAGGAATGATGTGGTTCATGGATGGAGAAAGAAACACAAAATTCTTTCATGCTCAAGTTAATGGAAGAAGGAAAAGATTAAA
>MDKI01161048.1:0-15485 GCA_005239505.1 Nicotiana paniculata | reverse complement strand
GGAGCATGAAAATTCTTATAGGGGTTTAAGGAATCAGCATATCATGAATCTCAGAACCAACACAGGATCAGACAACTTAGGATAGCTAACTGCTTTGCACAAAAAGGTTCATGATAGAAATCAGGGAAAACATAAGTAAGGCAGAGTCACACTGGGTATACTACAAAGGGGGTTCATAAGCAGGCTAATCCTAAGGGGTTGGACATATTCAGAAACATGCTGATAAAGCAGTAAAGTAGACATATTAGTTGCAGGTTGAACAACAAAACCACAAATAGATACATATTAGAAACATGATAAACTGAAGTAGTAAAAGAAGCATATTGGTTTGGGACTTGAATTGAAATCAGATCGTACCAGTAAAGAAGACAGTAAAGACAAAAGTGAAGGGACAGGAGAGCACAATAGTTAGCCTTGGCTTGCAGCCGACTAACTCAGAATAATAGTAAGTAACACAAAAAGAGAGTAGAAAGCTTTGAGTGTGAGAGATAGAGTTTTGAACTAGTGTGCTCGTGTGTTCCGAGTTAATGAAAGAGCAATGTATATATAGTAGTTTGAAACTAGATAGAATATGGTAAGAATCACAATTAGGCAGTAAATTATGGAACTCAAAACCAATTAGAGTAAAATCAGTGCAAGAGTTAACTTCAAATGGTAAGAACATGTAACAAATAAGGAAATAAATCAATGTATAACTGGGGCATAACAGATAAGGAAACAATTCAAACAGTGCAAGTACAGAACATGTAATTAGGACTAGGTACATAAGGTTCTAATTAAGGAAATATCATAAGAATCAATTAACAGTATAGTCAACCATAAAATAAGGCAAGAAAATAACTTAGAGGTCGGAAATAAGTAAAAGATATCATCACAGGAAATCAGTAAAAGGTATTAATCACAGGAAATTAGGGATTCAAATAGGAACAATACTGATTAAGGGGATAATTAACACAAAATTTCTATAAACAAATGGAATAAACACATAATAGTCAAGAAGAAGTAAAATAGGAAACATAGTAAAGTAAGAATCACATAGAATCAGGGATTCAACTAGAGAAGATGGGACTAATTAGAGGAATAAATAGAATAAACATAATATAATCGGAAGAAGCAAGAATCAGAAACTGAACATAATAGGGTAAAATCACATAAACTAAGAGTGTTCATGAGAAACAAGCACACATACGAATCAAATCATCAGAGACAGACTCCGAACCCAGGATTAAAACCATGGGACTTAGGGTTTTAACATAATAAATCAGATAAAAGGGAAAAAATATGAATAAACGTTTAAACATAGTAAAAACATAGAATAATACAGAAAATCAGAAGGAAAAGTCATTTTGAAAAGGGGTTAAGAAACCCTAGTTTGAAGACGAAGAGGCGTTTTAGCAAAAAATCAGAGAAATCATTGAAAGACAGCAAAATAACTCAGGATATACTCAGATCTATTGCAGATCTGAAGAGTCAAGAGTTAAAAAAAAGGGTTTCAGAGATAGACAACCCAGAGATGAGAGAATCGGCTTAGAAACCATAGAGTTGTAATGAAACAAGACGAGATTCTAACTTACAAACGAAAAGTGGTTTGGGACAGGCCAGCGAACATAGACTCAAACCAGAGCCGGTCGGAATCCTTTGAAACCCTTTCAAGGATTCATAAAATCAAAGAGCCAAGGAGAGTAGAAGGCTGGTCGGAGAATGCATAGAAACACCACAAGGTGGAGTTTATGCCGGTGACGGCGCTTGAGAGCTAGGGTTTGGTTGAGAGGATTTGAGAGAGAAGGGGAAGGGGTGACAACGGGTGAAGTGAGGAAAATGAGAGATGTGAGGGGTAGTCTCTTAGGTTAAATTAGGAAAAGGTGAACCTGGTCCGTTGATCCGAAATGATCAACGGTCCATATTAAGTGGGAATTGGGTCCGGGTAGATTTAGGAATTGGGATTGGGGTATTTGGACTTGATTTAATCAGGTGGGCTAATTTTATTTAGGCTAGAATCAAAATAGAGTAGGCTATTTTACAAATACCCAATCTAAATTAATTAAAATAATTTATAAAATAACTAATAATCATAAAAATAAATTTCATGCATAGAAAATAGTTTTAAAAAGATTATTTAGTATTAAAAAATAAAATGATTAAATTTTGGTAAATAATGGTACAAAATTATATGATTGGGCTATAATTATAAAGTTACTGCAATTATAGCCAAAAGGTGCCAATTTGGCTAATTATGAAATAATTTGGTCTTAATGGGACCATAAACGATAAATAAAATCAAGAAATACTTTTGAAATCATTTGTATGCAATTTGTAATTATTTATTGGAAATAATATGCTGGGTAAATTAATAAAAATATAGGAAAATTATGGAAAAATACCAATTGCTATTAATGCATGATTTTGAAGGTATGTATGCAATTTTAAAATATTTTTTTTTTTGGAAAAAATTGGGTATCAACAGCTGTCCCTCTTTACCCGAAAATGATTAAAGAGTTGTCGGGTAAAGATATGATGGCCAATATTGACCGAGCAAAACGATTTTAGAGATTTAGGTTCGCGCCTTGGTTTCTGAGCTGCCTATATATCCCTGGTTTTATAGGAATCAGGCCGTATGTAGTTCCGGATTCATCGGCAAAGTATAACGGTGAAGTTATCACAAAAGCGAACGCAACATCTAGGGCTGGATGAGTGAACGATTTACGGAAGGGGTTAGGTTTGATATGGCTGGGAGAACTGGAGCGGGATTGCTCCTGCTGGGATATCCGTTGCTCGTCGGGTTACCCGCAAATAAGAATACTACAATCATATATTGTGCATAAATTTAGACACGATGCAGGTTCCCATTGGAATATGAAATTTGTCTTTGGACGATTAGGGATGACGTCTTTAGACCATGATGTCCTGGGCTATGAATGGCTTGATGAGAGATTCGTAGGCCATGAAATGATGTTCTCGGGACATGCAGATGGTGCCTCTGAACTATGACGCCTTTGAATAATGATATGCAAAATTGAGAGAGATCCTCAGGCCATGACATGGTGTCTTCCGTCTATGAGGATGATGCCGTTAGACTATGACGCCTTTGGACAAGTTGGCGATATTTCAGCCCATGAGATGCAATAACATGATGCTGACAAGACAGAGCTTAGTCCGGCAAATTGCAGGGCAGAACTTAGCCCGAAAGAGAAGCGAAGTAGATAATGCTTGAGAGACAGCGCTTAGTCTCGGTGAAAAAGTAAATTGGAGGCATAGCTTAGCCTTATGCAGATAGGAAGGCAGCGGTTAGCCTTATGCAAATTGAAAGGCAGAGATTAGCCTTATGCAAGGGAAGGCAGCAGTTAGCCTTATGCAAAATGGAAGGCAGAAGATTATCCTTACGCAAGGGGAGGCAGGAGATTAGCCTCATATAAGGGAAGGCAGCGGTTAGCCTTATGAAAAATGGAAGGCAGAAGATTAGCCTTATGCAAGGGGAGGCATGAGATTAGCCTCATGCAAGTGAAGGCAGAGCTTAGACTTATTCAAGTGAAGGCAGAGCTTAGCCTTATGCAAAGGAACAAATAGCGAATGCTAGTAGGATTTCTTAGCTGGTAATAGGTTGTGGTATTGCGATTGTCGTGAGAACTGTGACTATGGAGCATGTTCGTTCTTTTGTGCTGATATTAAACTTTGCATTTACGACTGTGTTGAAGTTTGTGACTTCAAAACCTGTTTGTTCTTTATTCCTGCATCCAAAGAAAAATCGTGAGTTCTGTAGATGGGGAAGGTTAGTTCGTATACCAGCTGGCTTTGCTTGCTTCGTTCTTCTTGGTCTGATGATCCTGCTTATGTCTTCAGGGTAGAGTTTGCTAAATAGAGCTATATTTTGAAAACGTGCATGATTTATTAAAGACATAGTAAAAATATATTTTGAGAAATTTAGATGAACCGACGATCGTGACATGGTTCAAGACATTGCAACCACTCATGCTAAGGAATTTTGAGGGTCCTCCTCAAAATTCTGCCCTAGTTAGATGGTTGATGATTCTGACCGTTATACATGGTGTGATCGGCTGAACTTGCTTCGGAATTTTGAGGATCTTTCTCAAAACTCTGCCCCAGTTTCCAATTGCGGGGGGGGGGAGGGGGGAATGAGATTTTTATTGAATTATGACCGAACCCATAGGGATGCCTACGTATCCCCTCTTAAACGGGAATCAGGTCAGGCGTAGTTCAGTTTACATCATAAAGAATTACACATAGTAGCGTTTGACTGCATCTGAATTGATTGGCTTTGGCCAGACTTCTCCGTCCATTTCTGCAAGTATAAGAGCTCTTCCTGTCAATACTTGGTGAATCATGTATGGACCTTTCCAGTTGGGAGATAATTTCCCTTTGGCTTCATCTTGATGTCGGAAGATCTTCTCTAACACCAACTGCCCTGGTGTGAATTGTCTTGGTTTGACTCTTTTGTTGAAAGCTCTGGTCATTCTGCTCTGATAAAGTTGTCCGTGACATATTGCATTCATCCTTTTCCCATCTACGAGGGCCAACTGCTCGTACCGGCTTTTTATCCATTCTGCGTCGCTGAGCTCAGCTTCTTGTATGATTCTTAAGGAAGGGATCTCCACTTCGGCAGGAATAACAACTTATGTACCATAAAACAGTAAATAAGGAGTTTCCCCAGTTGATGTGCGAACTGTGGTGCGGTATCCCAGTAAGGCAAATGATAGCTTTTCGTGCCCCTGTATGTGTTTTTCTATCATCTTTCTCAATATCTTCTTGATTTTCTTTGTTGGTGGCTTCTATAGCTCCATTCATCTGAGGTCTATAGGCTGTGGAATTCTTGTGCTTGATTTTGAAAGTCTCGCACATGGGTTTCATCAGATCACTGTTGAGATTGGAGCAGTTGTCGGTGATGATTGATTATGGAACTCCAAACCGACAAATAATATGGTCGCGGACAAAGTCCGCCACAACTTTCTTAGTCACTGCTTTGTAGGATGCTGCTTCGACCCACTTGGTGAAATAATCAAAAGCTACTAAGATGAATCTGTGTCCATTTTAGGCGGTAGGCTCTATTGGTCCAATGACGTCCATTCCCCAGGCAGCGAACGGCCAAGGCGAGCTTGTTGCTTTGAGCTCATTTGGGAATACCTTTATCATATCTGCATGTACCTGACATCGGTAGCACTTCCGGGCATACTAGATGCAGTCTGTTTCCATGGTCATCTAGAAGTAACCGGCTCTGAGTATTTTCTTTGCCAAGACAAAACTATTCATGTGTGGGCCGCAGGTCCCAGCATGTATAGAGTCAAGTAGTCTGGAAGCTTCCTTTGCAAAGACACATCTTAATAATCCCAAGTCGGGAGTTCTCCTGTATAGGTTTCCTCCGCTGAGAAAGAAATTGTTGGACAATCTCCGGAGCGTGCGTTTCTTAGTGTGATTTGCAAGCTCCGGGTACTCTCCTTTGACAAGTATTCCCTGATGTCGTGGAACCATGGTCTTCCGTCTGCTTCTTCTTCAACGTGAGAACAATATGCTAGTTGGTTATGGATCTTCACTGAAATAGGATCAATGAAGTTCTTATCTGGGTGTTGTATCATGGATGATAGAGTGTCCAATGCATCAGCAAACTCGTTCTGAATTCTGGGGACGTGCCGAAATTCTGTCTTCGTGAACCTCCTTCTCAATTCCTGCACATGGTGCAGATACAACGGTATCTTGGAATTCTTGGTATCCCATTCTCCTTGTACTTGGTGCATTAGCAGGTCTAAGTCACCAATTACTAACAACTCCTGGATATTCATGTCAACGGCCATATTAAGCCCTAAGATGAAGGCTTCATATTCTGCCATATTATTGGTGCAGGGAAAACTGAGTTGGCAGATATCGGGTAATGTTGACCTGTTTAAGATATTAGGACAGATCCAATGCCGACTCCTTTAAAATTGGTTGCTCCGTCGAAGAACATTCTCCAACCGTCATAGGATTCTGCAACGTCTTCTCCTATGAATGACACTTCTTCATCGGGAAAATACGTTTTCTGGGTTTCGTATTCTCCTCCCACCGGATTCTCGGCAAGATGATCTGCCAATGCTTTCCCTTTGACCGCTTTCTGAGTCACATAGACAATGTCGAACTCACTCAGCAGGATTTGCCATTTGGCCAGCTTGCCAGTGGGCATGGGCTTCTGAAAGATATACTTCAAGAGATCCATCCTTGATATGAGATATGTTGTGTAGGCATAAAAGTAATGCCTCAACTTCTGGGCTACCCAGGTTAGAGCATAGCAGGTACATTCCAGTAGAGAATACCGTGCCTCATATGGAGTGAACTTCTTACTCAGGTAATAAATAGCATGTTCCTTTCTTCCTGTCTCGTCATGTTGCCCTAGAACGTAGCCGAAAGCTTCATTTGATACCGCAAGGTAGAGTAGCAAGGGTCTACCTGGCTCTGGTGAGACCAAAATTGGTGGCGTTGAAAAGTATTCCTTGATTCTGTCGAAAGCTTTCTGAAAATCCTCGGTCCATTTGACCGCAGCATCTTTCTTTAGCATCTTGAAGATTGGTTCACATATAACTGTGGACTGGGCTATGAATCAGCTGATGTAGTTAAGGCGTCCCAGGAAACTCATCACATCTTTCTTGTTCTTTGGCGGTGGTAACTCTTGGATGGCTTTGACCTTTGATGGATCCAATTCTATCCCTCGGCGGCTGACGATGAATCCAAGCAACTTCCGAGCAGGAACCCCGAACGCACATTTTGCGGGGTTTAATTTCAAGTTGTACTTTCGCAGTCTGTCGAAGAACTTTCTCAAATCTGTCGTATGGTCGGTGGCTCTTTTGGACTTGATGATGACGTCATCCACATACACCTCGATTTCTTTGTGTCATGGAAGATAGTGGTCATAACTCTCATATAGGTGGCCCCAACATTTTTTAAGCCAGATGGCATCATCTTATAACAGTAGACTCCCCACAGCGTGATGAAAGCCATTTTCTCAGCATCTTCTTCGTCCATCTAAATCTGATGGTATCCGGCAAAACAATCCACGAACAACTGAAGTTCATGCTTTGCACAATTGTCAATCAGAATGTGTATGTTTGAAAGGGGAAAATCATCCTTTGGACTGGCACGGTTGAGATCCTGGTAGTCGACACATACCCTAAATTTTCCGTCTTTCTTGGGCACTGGCACGATGTTGGCTAACCATGTTGGATATTCAACTACCCTGAGGACCTTGGCGTTGATTTGCTTGGTAACTTCTTCTTTGATTTTCAGACTCATATCAGGCTTGAACTTTCTGAGCTTCTGTTTTATCGGCGGGTACATTGGATTGGTCGGCAAATTGTGGGCCACAATGGATGTACTTAGACTAGTCATGTCGTCGTACGACCATGCAAATATGTCTTCATACTCTTTCAAGAACTCAGTGTACTCCACTTTCTCTGATGGCGACAAATGGATGCTGATGCGGGTTTCTTTGATAGTCTCTGAATCTCCCAAGTTGATTGCCTCAGTCTCATCCAGATTGGACTTAGACTTGTTTTCAAAATCCTTAAATTCTCTTATAATTTCATTAGGTATGACATCCTCTTCTTCTAAATCACTTTCCTTTTGTTGCGTTGTCTCATTGCATGTCATAGTCATTGGTTCATCAGGACAGAAAATAGTAATGCTGTATAGATAAAAGTAAAGAGAGAAAAATGGTAATAAATAAATACTGATTCGTTGAAACATAAAAGCGATTTTGATAATTTAAAAAAACAATTTTTGAACATCGGGATTTTATTGGAAAACAAAAAATGCGAAAAGGAAATCATTAGCAAAAATGAAATAAATAACGCTGTTCAACCTTGCTACCCCGGGACTCATCGAGCCCTGGATGGTCTGATGGTCCAATTCTTGAGGAATGATCCCTTGCTCACAGCTTGGCTGGTAGGGCCTTCATATCCCTCCTCCTAAAAAATAACACAACAGTCCATGCCTTCATCTTCCAGGAATAGATTCTTCAAAGCTGCTAGAGTTTCTTCTTCTTCTGACCCCCATATGGTATCATCTTGCTGGAAAGTCTGCTCCAAATGTGGTATAGGTTGTTCCAATGGATAGTAGGGACCGTGCCATGGTGGCGACCAGTCTTCGTACTCCTTCCAAGATAGTTGTATCCCTGCCCAAAAGTGGTACCATGGTGCTTCAGCTATATTAGTTTGGAAATCCCCTGAAGATTCTTACCGAGTCCTCTGCCAGGCTCGTATCCACTCCAGTTCAGTATGCTCTCGATCTTACTGTCCCACCATTTGTCTTTGTCTATTGCATTGATCTGTTCAATGTGGTGGTAGGTTTCTCCACCCAGCCTTCTTCTACCTTCAATCACCGGGATGGTATGACGACTATATATAAGATTGCTTCCGTCTCCATGGATGATCACCTCCTGGTGGTTCCAATCAAATTTTACTGACTGATGCAATGTTGATGCCACAAGCCCAGTGGCATGTATCCATGGACGTCCCAACAACAGGTTGTATGATGCCGATATGTCTATCACCTAAAATTCAACCTCGAACCATGTGGGTCTCATCTGCAGACAAAGAATGATTTCACCAATGGTAGACCTCTGAGAACCGTTGAAATCCTTTACATTCATAGATCCTTCTTTAATCTCGTACAACCCCTTTCCCAATTTCTTAAGTGTTGTCAACGGGTAGATGTTTAGGATGGATCCCCCGTCGATCAGAATCCTGGTGATGAAGTAGTCCTCACATTTGATTTGCAGTGATTTGTTATGACTTAGCCCTTCAGGCGGCAGCTCGTTCTTGTGGAAAGTGATCGTGTGACTCTCCAGTACATGACTACCATATTGGCCATTCTCCACTGGTTATGTTATTTGGCACATACGCTTCGTTCAGCACTTTCATCAAAGCATTCCTGTGTGTCTCTTAATTTTACATTAATGACAGAATGGATATCTAGGCTGGAGTTTTGTTCAGCTGATTGATGATTGAGTATTCTCTGGCCTGAACCTTTCTCCAAAGATCATATGGGCCTATCTCGATGACGGGTGTCCTGCCTGAAGCATGTTTTCTAGACTCTGCCAAGTGTTCAGGTGTATAGACCCTGCCAGCCCTTGTCATCCCCTGTGCAACACCAGCTTCTTCTATCTCGATTTACCTTTATTTCTTGCTTCAGCTGTGTAATCCCAAGGTACAACCTTATCATTGAACCGTGGCGTGGTTGACATTGTCACTGTGATTGGTGCAGCTACTTTCACTTCAAATGGGATGGGTGCCTTAGCAGGTGGCATAACTTCAACCTCGAACGGCAAATGCGTGTCTGCAGGTGGTGCCGTTTCAAACTTGAATGGGAGTGACGCAGTTACCTCGATGTCTCCGGATGGCTGAATCTGGACTATGATGGGATTAAGAGTGACTGCTGGCTTTTTTGGGTCATCACCTTCTATAATTAACCTGATCGACCCCTCTGGTCCCAATCTTCTTCTATCTCTATCATGTTGAAACCCCTATGGTCCGGAAGCGGATTGTTGCGAACATTGGGAGCATCTTCTTTTGCCTGGATGACCTTGTTATCAATCATAGACTGGATCTTATCTTTCAATGAGCGACATTCATCAATTGTATACCCTTTCATGCCGGAATGGTATGCACAGGTCTTGTTTGGATTGACCCATTGGGATGGATTTTCAGGGGTTATAGCAGGGATAAGAGTGACATAACCAACATCTTTTAATCTTTTATACAACTGGTCGATAGGTTCAGTAATGGAAGTGTATTGTTTAGGAGATCTGTGATCAAAGTTAGGTCGAGGTCTCAGGAAATTTTGGCGAGTAGGGGGTGATTGGAAGTGAGATGGCTGAGAGTTGTAGGTATGATAAACATGAGCTGGTTGGGAATATTAGGGGAAGTAGGATGATATGTAGATGGTGGAGATGGTTGATATGTTGGTGGAGGTGCTGACTGATAGGTGGGCGAGGGTGCTTGATAGGTGAGTAGCGAAGTTCGGTATACCAACGGGGATTTGGGTCCCTGTGCAACCATTACCATTCCTGCATCTTTCTTCTTGGATATACCACCAAACTGCAAGGCTTTGTTGGTGTCCTGTAGTGCCTCAAAGTTAGTGACCATTCCACTCTTGATACCTTCTTCAATTCTCTCACCCAGCTTGATGATGTCAGAGAATTTGTGGTTTTCAATCACCATTAACCTCTCATAATACTGCGGGTCTTGTGCCCAGATGAAGAATTTGTTCATTTGTTTTTCCTCTAGGGCAGGCCTACCTTGGCTGCTTCAGATCTCCAGCAAGCGGCATACTCGCGAAAAGTTTCGGTGGGCTTTTTTTTAAGGTTCTAGATGTAGAACACGTCTGGTGCATTCTGTGTATTGAACCTGAATCGGTTCATGAAGTCTGATGCCATACTTACCCAGTCGGACCACTTCTTAAGGTTTTGGCTGATGTACCAAGATAAAGCATCTCCTGTGAGGCTCCTCATGAACAGTTTCATGTG
The DNA here is from genome assembly GCA_005239505.1 of Nicotiana paniculata. Lineage (NCBI taxonomy): Eukaryota > Viridiplantae > Streptophyta > Magnoliopsida > Solanales > Solanaceae > Nicotiana > Nicotiana paniculata. The sequence goes on along the minus strand of MDKI01161048.1, from coordinate 4,984 downwards.
AATCTTCTCGTCTCTTCCTACTCCAACCAATTTATCATAATAGGTCCTCAGATGGACCATGGGATCACCTGTACCATCGAACATTTCGAACTTAGGAGGTTTGTAACCCTCCGGTAGTTCAACATCGGGCTGTATGCAGAGATCTTCGTAGTTCAACCCTTCGATTCCCTTGCTTCTTTCAACGCCCTGAACTCTACTAGTCAACTTCTTGAGTTCCTCGGCCAAATTCTTAATGAGCATATCCTTCTCACCAGATTCAGGTGTGTAAGCAATGTGTTGGGTGGAGTGAGGTAGAGTCTCCACGTATATGGGGTTGTTCTGATGACCTAGTGTTTGAGCATAGAGGTGGTCACTTGTGGAGTCTTGTGGTTCAGGGATAATTAGCGGGGTATTTCTTAGAGCGTGGAAAGTGTTGTGCTTGTGATGTGGTAGGATAATTTGTTTTTTCGGTGGAGTTGTATGATGATGAGTTGTGGGAGGGTTCTGTTTGTTTGGGGTGTTCTGAAGAGGTGTGGGATTTTTAGTGACATCTGGGACACTGAGTGAGAAGGATAAATTTGCCAAGTTTCGGACATGCTCAAGCTCCCCTTGGAGTTTCAACAACCTTTGCTCGAGTTGTGACATAGCATCATTCTGAACCTGAGTACCTTGATTGTCAAGAGCTTCTGTTTGTTCAACTATCATTGTGTTTTCTTGTCTGATGTTGCTCAAATCTTCCATTTTGCCTTTAGGTGGACTAGGAGGAGGAAGAGAAGGTGGAGGGCCCCTGGATCTTGTGTGATATGATGATGATGCCAGAATGCACGAACCAACCTTTGGGGAGGGGAATAATCAAAAGAAAGAAAACAAATGCAAAAACAAAAGGTAGCTAAGTCAGTGAGGATCATGAGAAAATATTGCAGTATTTAGACACATAGTGCAGGAATAAAATCATGTCCTAAATTGGGAGCCTCGGTGTGCCCAAGGTAAGCCTAGCGACAAGTTGATTTGGAGAACTTAGATGCCAAAATACCTCATTTCATTAATGTAAAATAGACGAATCCAAAACAACACTAAAATAATAAGCAGGAAATAAAGTCACTAATGGCACTTGGCCTTATTACATTTGAAAAAAGCAATGAAAAGGTAACCTAGACTACTTGGTCCCAGAAGGACCTTCCCCAGGCTCGATCTTCTTGGATTTGTCAATCAGGTTCCCCAGTCATGCATACCAACAACAGGTATATCCTTGCTAGATTCCCTCCTTCGTTTCCCTCAGCATTCTAGCGGTCGGCGACCCTTTTCCTTGTCTTCGCCTCTAGCTCCATCAGACCTTGCTCCAAATATTCCAATCTTTCATTAGATTTGATAGCCCTTTCCTTCAACTCATTGATCAGTTCCATGTCAGTCTTGTGCTGCTCCAGATGCTCGGCCTCGGACTCACGAACCCTTTTGCACAGTTTATTGTATTTCACTTGAGCCTCAGCCGCTTCGTCTATGACCCTGTTTCTGCCGATTCCCGGGTCAACTATCCCTGCTATGTTGTCTCCAACCATGATAGGTAAAGGCTTACATGCCCTGTGTGGTACCTGTCGGGATAGATGGTGTCCTTTTCTACAATAACCTTTAGATGCCACATATGCTGAGCTTCGCATTTGTACGGGATGTCGTGCTCCTGAAAATCTGCCCTGTAATGGCTCATTTTAGAGACTCACGGTATAACTTGCTTCCTACCTGCCTGTCTCATAACCCTGATGAGAACATAAGGGTATATGCCCCTTAAACCGATCAACACCAGGTGCGGAGCGTCCCTCTCTCTGATGATGAATTCACTGATAGGGAAAAATTCGAACATCCATTGAACTTGGTCCTCGGTCAAATTGTCAAAAAACTGCGCCCATTCTGTAGCATTTTCTGGTTGAGCAAACCTGTATGGGATGTAGGTCATTCTCTTAGGGTGATAGAAGGCTATATAGTCATTCCACTCCCTTCGTGGAAACTCTTGATGATATTGACCCTTTTGGAGATGCTCCAATAACCAAACCTGTAGTAGCAGATTGCAACCCTCAAAGTGTTTGAACCCCTTCTGGCAGTGGTCCAAGGCTCGATATATGTCTTCTATGATCATAGGGATAATGATATATGTTTTCCCTTTGAACCCCTCCATTAAGATTTTGTCTACCATAGCCAGTCTAGTGTAAATCCTACCTCCTTTGCTTGGAAATACTATCATACCCAGGATGCAAACGACGAACACAAAAACCCTACGATGAATATGACCCAAGGAAGTAATAGAGAATTCGTCGTGGAAGATACAATAGGATTTGATATGGACGTATCGTTCGTAGAGATAGTCAAAAGGTATGTAGGACTCTGTCAGGCACTCTAAATCATCGTTCTTTTTCAAACCCATCATTTTCAGGAATCCCCTAGCGGCACGATTTTCTGGCACCAACAAACCTGGACTGTCCCAAGGTAAACCCGCGAAACCCCCTATCTCCTCCAAGAGGGGGGTCATTTCTATGTTGCCAAAATGGAACACAGACCTTTCTCTATCCCAGAACATAGTGGATGCTTCGATCAACATATTTTTTGGTTGGATATCCAGTAAAGAGGGCAAGTTTCCGAGGACGCTCTTCACATGGTATTTGTCACTTGGTGAAAGGTCTTCCCACCAATCCAGCAACAGTGGTGGTATTCTTTGGACCGTGCCGAACCTGGGGATTTCGTGCCTCATTTTCTGCAAAATAGATAAGGTTAAAACCTTACCCCGCTAGACTTGACTATTTATATACTTATGATTAGCATACATGCATTTAGTTCTCCAAATAAGTGCACAAAACGTGATTGCGTCCGTTGGGATTATGAAAAACCCGGTGGACTTTTGGATAAGGCTGTCTTAAAGGGTTATTGTGCGGATGACACATTAACCCGGCTAGGTTTGTACAATATAATAGAGTAAGTCTTCTATGGGGTTTTGGATTGGTACCCTCAAGCGGACAACTTGAGGAGGAAAGGCACAGAACCGTCGACTGCACCGCTGATCGACTAGTTTTACCGCAAATAAGCCTTTCCGAATTTAGGGGTGATAATGCAATAAAAAATGAGCAATAAAAGCATGTTGTCATGTATTTGCACGTTATAAAAGAGGTAAATACAACAGTTATGATTTGAAAAAAAGTTACAAAGGAAAACAAAAAGAAACATGTCAGTTTTCATTTTGAAAAGAACAAGTACTTGAAAGAGATAAACAATTAATTGCACATAAAGGGGAAAGGGAAAGGTCGCAAGTGTTAACAAAGTAAAGACAAGTTCACAAAGCAGTTTGAAATGGTAAGAGCCTAGATATGTCCCCAGCAGAGTCGCCATGCTGTCGCACCCCCCTTTTTCCTCTCCTTTTGGATCGGTCAGGATTTTTGATATTATTGGGAAAACTTGTTTCCTTTTGGGAGGGGTATGTAAGGAATTGAAGAGTCACCACCTAACGACTTAAGGTGCGTTAGGGAACCTACTAAGGGTCATTATAACATGGATTTGAATAACCAGAGATTGGGTAAGGGCTTGAAATTACTTCAAGGGGAAGGTGTTAGGCACCCCTCAAAGTCCACAACTGTGGTTCCTGGCCAAACAAGCTTTGTGACTTTTAAAACAGGTAGCACATAATCAATAAAAGCACATAGGTAAACAAATAAAGGTTTTTGAGAATATTCGCAGTCTAAGCACACATATGTGCTGAAGATTAAAAGATTTAGAGTCTACGCACACATATAAGGTTTTGAAAGAGTTATGATCTAAACACACATATGTAAGGGATATGGGGTCCTAGGTTGTTTATCCTATAGGATCACATCAGTACAATGCCCGGTAATCACTCCTCAGAAGATGGGCTACACGTTGCATTAGCGCACCGACTATCATATCTATAACTATCCTTTCCCACCCCTTAGCGATTATTAAAGCGAGTGTTGTTTAACAATCTCTATGTGTGTTGTTACCCGTCCTTTCTTAATGGCCCTGGAGGAATTTAGGACCTCTACCTATAGGCAGTTCTAGACAGACCCCTAAGGTTGAAAGGAGAAAATACTAGGCGACAGGCAAGAACAGATAGGACTTGAACAGATAAAATAGGAAAGAAGCAATTAAGAGGCTCAGGTTTACCTCCACAAATATTGCATGTAAACAACACGTCTCAAACACAAACAAGGGCAGTATTATTAAGTAGGATCCTAAAACATGATGTCTAAGTGAGTATCAGAATACAAGAGATATGCAGATTCAATTTATAAACCTAGAAGCAGGGGCTCTAATCAGTTTGCCTACATATTTTAAGCCTGTCAATCATTAAGAAGTAAACACAAAAGCAACAGTTTTCAAGTTTTATAACAGTTGGTTACCTAAGGCTTGCCTAGGCGTGGGGGGATGCACAATAGTTACCAGAATTATTTAAAAAAGTTTAGAAGTTGTTTTACCTAAAGCATGTTGTTCTAAGTGTTGCAAAGACACAGGGGTTATTACCAGTTTTCTAACACAGAATAATCATATGTGACTATCTTGTGTTCCATTTTTCATGCATCAGTAGCTTAGCTAGGTGTGACTTAGTGTGGTCCTAAAACATGATATCTAATGCGCATATAAAATGCAGAATGATTTATATGCAAAGTTCCTAAAGAAGGATTTCAAAATACACAAAAAGATTAGAACATTGTGAAGCATGACTTCAAAAAAATGTGCAGAAACAACAATTCGTGTTAGTGCTATTATTTAGCCCTGAAGCATGATTTCTAAGTGATAAAATAATGTGATGCTGAAACAGTACACATGAAACTTCTAATGTATAATATGCTTTACATGTATTGGTCCTAAACATGGATTCTAATGCGCACATAGAAATATAAGCATAAGGCACAATTTCTACCCCATTTATATCGACAACATGCATGGATACCCTCCCATTTTCACTATAGATCCCCAATATTCATTTACAACAATTATTACAAACCAATGT
>ML302008.1:0-18661 GCA_005239505.1 Nicotiana paniculata | reverse complement strand
TCGATCTCCTGGTGCATCATGTCGTGGAATATGGCCGTCATGGCCCTCATATAAGTATCCCCAACGTTCTTTAAACCAAACGGCATGACCCGGTAACGAAGGCTGTTTTTTCTGCATCTCATGTTTGATCCATTTCGATCCAAACCCACATGAATCAACAACTCTCATCAAGAGCTGTTGACTCATGTAGCTTTGAACCATTGACTATTTTGAAACTACTTGGTATTAGGAAACCAAGTTTCTGCCCTTTTTTAGATCTAAAATCGAAGGGGTTTGGGTGGGTTTTCAGGGAAACTGATGGTAGGATGGGGTTAAGGATGAGGCGAGGATTGTCTGGTAAGGATTTGGTGGCGTTTGTTCGAGTTCCGGTGGCCGGAAAATGGTGGGAGTCTGGGGGCGGCTAGGGTTTCTTGTTAGAGAGAAGAGAGAGAGAGAGAGAGAGAGAGGCGGACGAAGGGGATTAGGTTTGGTGAAATGGAGGGGGTGGGGTTTGGTTAAGACACTTTTATAGTTTAGAGGGGATGAGTTCCTGGACGTTTGATCCATTTCGATCAATGGCCAGGATTTGATCAGTCAGACCAAACGGTGTCGTTTGGTCAGGTTGGGGGCAGGCCGGTTAAGAGGTTGGGTTTTGGGCCTGGATTGTATGGGTGTATAGAAAAATAGGGGTTGGGCCTGGGTCTTTCTTGGCCCAGGTCCGATTTTGCTTTTGTTTTCTTAATTAGTTAATTAATCTAATTAAATTAAACTCTAATTTAATCCAAAAAAAATGTAGCAATTAATTTTAAACCTTATTTTTCATATATTTACATATTAATTAAGAATAAGACAATCGATTATATATTCTTAGTTAAATCTATGATTTATCGAATAAAAAATGGTTAATTTTTATAGTAATTAGTTATTAAAACTACATTACGTTAAATACTCGTTATTTGTCTATCATCCAATTAATTGTGACTAATAACTTCATAATGTAGGAATTTCAATGATTTTGAAAGATGAATTATGGATATGCAAGCAACGCAAATAATTCACAATTAATTACTGAAAAGTCAGTCAATATTTATAAAATCAATTGATTTATTGGGGGGTTTATAGGACGATATGGCGAGTAAAAATCACATGCTCACAATATTAGTTAGCCACACATTCCTAATTTAATATTTATTCGTGATTACATGCAATATTGTGATGACCCAAAAGGTCATCCTGTGTAAATTTAGCAAGAATATGTTTCGAGGCCTCGAAAGCCTCCATTAATTTCACCTCGATTGCGTGCATAGACCGGACCGGGAAGCCTTTATGTGGAAATATGTTAAACAGTTGAATTTATGATAATTAATTGAATAAAGGTGACTTGGGTCAACATTTTTGGTAAACGGACTCGGACCTGTGATTTGACGGTCCCTGAGGTTCCGTAGGAAAATATGAGACCTGTGCGTATGCCCGGAATAAAATTCCGAGGTCCCAAGTCCGAGAAATGAAATTTTAAAGAAAATTGTTTTCTGAAAATAATAAAGACTTTTGAAAATAAATTTTGATGTGAAATCTGTGTTACACGATCCCGTATTATGGTTCCGTAGCTCGGGACAGGTTCAATATGTTTTATGTGAGTTATTTATAAAATTTGGTAAGAAACAGACTTGGTTTGATGTATTTCGGATCAAAATTGGAGAATTTAGAAGTTTATGAAGTTTGAGAAAATTCTATAGATTTTTGAGTTAATTCATTGTTTTTGATGTTATTTTGGTGGATTAATTACTCATATAAGTTCGTGGGATGATTTTGAAGCCGTGTGTATATTTAGTTTTGAGCCCCGAGGGCTCGGGTGAGTTTCGGGTAGGTGTCGGGGTGCTTAAAGGTTGAAAAATCTGGTGTTCNATAGGAGAGCTGGGGAGGGGGCTAGGTATTTTCCTTCTGCGGTCGCACCAATCCGTCCGCGATCGCACAACCAAGCCCAGGGACCCTATGCAATCGCAACTCCCTTTCTGCGATCGCAGTGCACGTGACTCAGGCCTCTATGCGATCACAACCCTATCGTCGCGATCACATAGGCTTATTTCGTCCAGTCATTTTAAAGCCTTAAAACAGAATACCATTACGGGATTTTCACATTGTTTCACCATTTTCTTCTTCTCCACTCTTCTTGGGCGATTCTTAGGAGACCATTCCACCATAGCTTCGTAGGTAAGTGTTCTTAACTCTAATTTCTTCCATTTTCCTTCATCAATCACTAGATTCTACGTCTAAAAACATGAAATCAAAGGTAGAAATTTGGGGTTTTGGATTTTTTGGAAATCCAACCTCGTTTAGGGGTCGGATTTCAAAACAAATTGTATATTCGGGCTCGTGGGGGAATGGGTGATCGGGTTTTAGTCCGAACCTCGAGTTGGACCAAGCGGGCCCGGGGTCGAATTTTGGTATTTTTGGAAGAATTATGGGAAATGTATAATTAGGCTTTGGGATTGAGTTATTGAATAATTATTGATGTTATTAAGTCAATTATGTCTAGATATTATCGTTTCGGAGTCGGATTCAAGAGGAAAGTCCGTGATTGAGGCTTGACTTTCATTCTTGGAGCCGAGGTAAGTGTTTGTCCTAACCTTAGCTTGAGGGAATATGTATAGAGTCTTATTCTCTATGTGTAATTCATGTCCAACGTATATGTGAGGTGATGGGTACCTATATGTTGTGATCAAGCATGCCCGTGAGTCGAATCTTGATGAGTTATTTAATGTTCTTTGATATTCTCTGTGCTGTGAAGTATTGGGAACCTTGGAAGTGGTATCTTGAGGTTACTTTATGACGTAGAAAGTTATTGACTATGTGTTCGGTCGAGAGCTTACTGTTGACATTATACTTCTGAGTGAGATTGGTTATAGCTGAGTCCCTTGCCGGGGCAATAGAATTTTGTTGATTATTTCTGTACATTTGAAATGTCGTATTGTTAACCTTTCATATCAATTGTGGCTTTTATATTCATTATGCACGAGGGGACATTCCGTGACGAGTGATTATTATTTATGCACGAGGGGACATTCCGTGCCGAGTGATTGTTATTTATGCACTTGGGGACATTCCGTGCCGAGTGATTATTATTTATGCACGAGGGGACATTCCGTGCCGAGTGACTTTATTATTTATGCACGAGGGGACATTCCGTGCTGTGTGATTTTGAGGTTATGCACGAGGGGTCATGCTGTGCCTTCTCCTGTCTATTTTACTTGTTTCGAGTTGTTACTTCCTGTTTTACTACTACATTCCCATTAGTACTTGATTCTACTGTCTTAGCAATTGTTTCCCCCTTTTTATCCCTAGCATGTTCTTCCCCGTAACTGTATTCCGTGTTTATTTCCTGCTATACTATTGAACTGCACAGGTACAATTTGTTGTCGTGTCCTAGCCTCGTCACTACTTTGCCGAGGTTAGGCTTGGCACTTACTCAGTACATGGGGTCGGTTATACTGATGCTACACCTGCACTTCTCTATGTTGTGTAGATTATGCAGCCGGACCCAGTGGGCATCGTTAGGGGGAGTGTCCTTCAGTCCATTTTAGACGAAACCAAGGTAGTTCCGCAGGCGTTCGTGGATCTCGGCGTAACTGTCTATCTTTCATTATGTCATCTATGTGTTTCCAGATAGATATATCATTTTATTCAAACTGTTGTTTTTAGCTAAATCTTAGACTGGTTCGTGAGGTTGTGACTCCATTTCTGGGTTTTGTACTTAAAGGGATTTTTTCGTTATTAGCTATTGTTACTTAGATTTTTGTTAATGCTTCCGCACTTTATCTCAATTATCTAGTCAGTGTTTGTTATTTTCACTTGTTAATAAATCAATTCAGTGATCACATTGGCTTGATTTGCGGGTGCAATGTTAGGCGCCATCACGGCCTGAAGGTGGGATTTCGGATCATGACAAGTTGGTATCAGAGCAATAGGTTGCTTAGGTCTCACAACTCGCAGAAAAACTTGGTAGAGTCTGAGGGATCGGTACAGAGACGTCTATACTTATCTCCCAGAGGCTACAAAGTTAGGAATAACTTCACTTTTCTTCTTTTATGTCGTGCGATTTGAATTCTAAATGCTAATTGAGTTTCGATTCTATTCTCTCGCAGATGGAGAGAACGTGTGCTTCCTCATCTACCGATCAGCAGCCCGATTCTCCTACTGCAGCTCCTACGAGGGGCCGAGGCAGGGGCAGGGCTCAACCCAGAGCAGCAACCCCAATAGAGGACCCACAAGTAGACTTTGCCGGTGAGGTTCCTACTCAGACAGTTCCAGTTGGACCAGCTCAGGTCCCATAAGGGTTCATTACACCCCGATGCTTCAGGACGCTCTAGTCCGCTTGGTGGGACTCATGGAGAGTGTGGCTCAGGCGGGTCTTCTTCCTACTGCACCAGCCGTTTCTCAGGCTGGGGGAGAGATCCAGACTCCTGCTACTCGCACACCAGAGCATCTAGATCCTCAGTTCCAGACTCTGGCACCTCAAACGGCCGGAGTAGCTCAGCCTGGTATTGTGGCACCGACAGTTGAGGGAGCAGCCATGTCAGCAGATACTTTATGGAGATTGGATAGATTCACCAAGTTATTCACTACTACATTTACTGGTGCACCATCAGAGGATCCCCAGGATTATTTGGACAACTGTCATGAGGTTCTTCGGAACATGGGCATAGTAGAGTCCAATGGAGTTGATTTTGCTACTTTTCGTCTTTCGGGTTCCTCCAAGACTTGGTGGAGAGACTATTGCTTGACCAGGCCAGTTGGGTCTGCACCATTGACTTGGGATCAGTTCTCCGAGTTATTATTGGGGAAGTTCCTTCCAGTTACTCAGAGGGAGGATCTTCGGAGGCAGTTTGAGCGCCTCTAGTAGGGATCTATGTATGTCACTCAGTACGAGACCAGGTTCATCACTCTAGCTCGGCATGCTATTATGATACTCCCCACTGATCGTGATAGAGTGAGGAGGTTTATTGAGGGTTTGGCTCAGCCCATCAGGCTTCAGATGGCCAAGGAGTCAGGTACTGATATTTCATTCCAGGATGCAGCCAATGTGGCTAGGAGGATTGAGATGATTATGTCACAGGGTGGTGGTGAGGGGGCTGACAAGAGGCCCCGTCACTTCGGTCGATTCAGTGGATCCTCATCTGGGCGCAAGGATTCTTTCGGCAGAGGTCATCCTCCTAGACCCTATCAGTCGGCACTTCAGGTAGCTTATAGTGCATCACCAGCTCCTATTAGTGCACCACCAACACTTATTAGTGCACCGCCGCTTCAGAGCTTCCAGGGTGGTTATCAGTGTCGACAGGGCCAGTTCCAGAGTCAGCAGCCACATCAGCAGAGGCCTTGTTATACTTGCGGCGGGTTGGGGCATATTTCCAGGTTTTTCCCTCGAGGTTCTGGTGGGTCTCAGTATTAGGGTTCCCGTGCCATGGTTCCCGTATCAGGCGCACCCCCACCCCTAGGGGTGGCGGCCGTGGTGCCAGAGGTGGAGGTCAGACTCATAAAGGTAAAAGACATGCCACGAGAGGTAGAGGTCAGGCCGCAGTAGGTCGACCCAGTGATGTTCAGGTTGGAGGGGCTCAGCCACGGTGCTATGCTTTTCCTGCCAGGCCTGATGCTGAGGCTTCTGATGCAGTTATTACATGTACGATTTCAGTTTGCAACCGATAGGCTTCGGTGTTATTTGATCCGGGTTCTACATTCTCCTATGTGTCTTCATATTTTCCCCCTTATTTGAGTATGCCCCGTGATTCCTTGAGTACTGTTGTGCATGTGTCTACACCGGTGGGTGGTTCTATAGTGGTAGATCGAGTCTACCGTGCTTGCCTAGTAGTTATTGGTGGTCCGGAGACTCAGGTTGATCTTTTTCTTCTTGATATGGTTGACTTTGATGTTATATTGGGAATGGATTGGTTATCCCCCTATTATGCTATTCTGTACCGTCATGCCAAGACAGTGACCTTGGCCTTGCCAGGGGTACCTCGTTTGGAGTGGAGGGGGGCTCCTAGTAATTCTTCTGGTAGAGTTATTTCTTATATGAAGGCTCAGCGCATGGTCGAGAAGGGTAGTTTGGCCTATCTGGCCTATGTTCGTGATTCTAGCGCCGAGGTTCCTTCCCTGGAGTCTGTGCCTGTGGTTCGTTAGTTTCCAGAGGTATTCCCTGCTGACCTGCCGGGTATGCCACCCGACAGGGATATTGATTTTTGTATTGAGGTAGCTCAGGGCACCCAGCCTATTTCTACTCCGCCGTATCGTATGGCCCCACCAGAGTTGAAGGAGTTGAAGGATCAGTTGCAGGATTTGTTGGATAAAGGCTTTATTAGGCCCAGTGTTTCTCCGTGGGGCGCCCCAGTGTTGTTTGTCAATAAGAAAGATGGCTCGATGAGGATGTGCATTGACTACCAGCAGTTGAATAAGGTTACTATTAAGAATAAGTACCCTTTGCCGAGGATTGATGATTTATTCGACCAGCTTCAGGGTGCTTCAGTGTTTTCCAAGATTAACTTAAGATCTGGTTACCATCAGCTGAGGATTAGGGCGTCTGATGTCCCTAAGACAGCCTTTTGCATTCGTTATGGGCATTATGAGTTCTTGGTGATGTCATTTGGGCTAACAAATGCCCTCACTGCTTTTATGGAATTGATGAACTGAGTGTTCAGGCCTTATTTGGACTCGTTCGTTATTGTTTTCATTGATGATATATTGATATACTCTCACAGCCGAGAGGAGCATGAGCAGCACCTTAGAGTCGTCCTCCAGACTTTGAGGGATAGTTAGTTGTATGCCAAATTTTCCAAGTGTGAGTTCTGGTTGAGTTCAGTTGCATTTCTAGGCCATGTGATATTGTCAGAGGGTGTTCAGGTGGATCCCGAGAAGATTTCAGCAGTCAGAGATTGGCCTAGACCCACCTCAGCTACAGAGATCCGGAGTTTCTTAGGCTTAGCAGGTTATTATCGCCGGTTTGTGAAGGGCTTTTCATCCATTGCAGCCCCGATGACCAGGTTGAATCAGAAGAGTGCTCAGTTCAGGTGGTCGGATGAGTGTGAGGCGAGATTTCAGAAGCTCAAGACAGCCTTGACCACGACACCAGTGTTAGTTCTGCCCACAGGTTTAGGACCGTATACCGTGTATTGTGATGCTTCACGGGTTGGTCTTGGTGCGGTGTTGATGCAAGATGGCAAGTTTATATCCTATGCTTCTCGTCAATTGAAGGTTCATGAGAAGATCTATCCAGTTCATGGCTTGTAGTTAGCAGTGATTGTGCATGCATTGAAGATTTGGAGGCATTATTTGTATGGTGTGCCATGTGAGGTGTTCACGGATCATAAGAGCTTACAATATCTGTTCAAACAGAAGGAGTTGAACATGAGGTAGAGGAGATGGTTAGAGTTGCTGAAGGATTATGATATTACCATTTTTTATCATCCGGGGAAGGCCAATGTGGTGGCCGATGCTTTCAGCCGGAAGTCAGCCAGTATGGGTAGTCTTTCCTATTTATCAGTCGGAGAGCAACCTCTTGCTTTGGATGTTCAAGATTTAGCCAACCGATTTGTGAGATTGGAGGTTTCTGAGACTGGCAGTGTTTTGGCCCATACCGTGGCTCGTTCTTCATTGTATGACCGTATTCGGGCTAGACAGTATGATGATTGCCATTTATGTGTTCATAGAGATAAAGTCAGGCACGTAGATGCCAAGTAGGTTACGGTTGATGATGAGGGAATTTTGAGGAAGCAGGGTCGTATTTGTGTACCTGGTGTGGATGGTATTCGTGGGTTGATACTTCAGGAGGCCCATAGTTCTTGGTATTCTATTCATCCGAGTGCCGCAAAGATGTACCAGGACTTGCGGCAGTATTATTGGTGGCGGAGGATGAAGAAGGATATTGTAGCTTATGTAGCTCGGTGCTTGAACTGTCAGCAGGTTAAGTATGAGCACCAGAGATCCGGTGGTTCGATGCAGCAGATTCAGCTTCCCGAGTGGAAGTGGGAGCGTATCACCATGGACTTTGTAGTTGGACTCCCACGGACTCAGAGGATGTTTGATGTAGTATGGGTCATTGTGGATAGGCTGACCAAGTCAGTGCATGATCACGCTCAACTATGTCTTATAGAAAGACGAAACGGGCGCTACAAATATAATTCGGGGTATTACGCCCAGAGTCGATCCCACAGGGAATTTACGTATCAATCAGGACATCAGAATACGAAACTTTTACTTAATCAATTTTCTCAAGACTTTTGAATATCAATTGGTGATGTTTTACTATTTCTACTGACAAAATTAGTAAAACTAACGATTAACTAACAATATGGTGTAAACAATTATAATAAAGGTCTAAGGTTATGGTTTCCCCCGTCGGTGAACTTCCTTCTCGGATACTTCTTATAGTTTGATTAGTTTTCTTTATCAATCATGAACATCTATCTACCATNTCTCTATCAATCATGAACACTCTATCTACCATAAATCTCTCTCAAGTAATTATGATAATTTACTAGACGCACTCTCTCAAGTTACGCTAGCTAGATTGCATTACAGTTCACAGATTGCACCCGAAGTATCATTATTTCTAATACAACTTCTAAACCCTCGGTTATGACTTTTGTATATACTCTAGGAGTGTTGTTGTTCAAACAACTACCTAAATATGCACACTCTCTCTCAAGTAGATACATAATAAATAGGAACAGCTAATTGAGGGCCCTTCAATCAACTACAACAAGAACGTAGTTGAACAAATAGAGTTTAATCAACCAATCAAAGCTATATTAATATCACAATAAGTTCATCCCTCAATGGGTTCCATCAAAACCCTAGATTAAAGAAATTATCTAATCATGCTCATAATAATCAACTCCAAAATAACTTGCATAATTAAACTACAAAGTAATGAATAAAGGATGTAAAAATCAATGTTTTGCTTTGCTGAGTAGTATTCCACAGTCTTCTCTTGTCTCTAATGGTATCTCTCTCAAAGTTGTGTTTTTTGATCTATTTATATGTTTGGGACAAACCCTAAACGTGTAGGAGACTTCTATTCAAACCGGGAAACACTTAAAATCTTCAAAACTCGGATTGGGCCGGACTAGGGACCGGGCTTTATGGCCCAAACGCCCGGATAAAGCCTGGCCAGGCCTGGCGCTAGGGCTCAAACGCCCCCCAAACTCCCGGATAAAGCATGGTCATACTATGCTTTACAGCTCAAACGCCCAGCTATAGCCCGGTTCACTCCTTTTCGCCTCTTGAGTGTATTTTCAATGTTTATGCATCCATTTAGCTCAACTTCCATATCCAATTCACCTACACATGAAATAGCCTCCATTATGCACATACAGAGTGTATTTTTATCATTAACGCACATAAAATGTAAGGCACATAATGTGTTAAACCATGAATTCTAGCCACACATCAGCACACTTCATCCCAGTATCAGTTTCGTATTCAGTAGAGAAGTTGGCAAGGATCTATATGAGAGAGATTATTAGACTGCATGGTGTGCCCATATCCATTATATCAGACCGATGTACTCAGTTTACCTCCCATTTCTGGAGAGTATTTCAGCGAGAGTTGGGCACACAGATTGATTTGAGCACAACATTTCATCCTCAGATGGACGGACGGTCCGAGCGTACTATTCAGATTTTGGAGGACATGTTGCGGGCTTGTGTCATTGACTTTGGTGGTTCATGGGACCAGTTCTTGCCTTTAGCTGAGTTTGCCTACAACAACAACTATCAGTCGAGCATTCAGATGGCTCTGTATGAGGCGTTGTATGGTAGGCAGTGTCGGTCTCCAGTCGGATGGTTTGAGCCGGGAGAGGCTACATTGTTGGGTTCTGAGTTAGTCCAGGATGCCTTGGACAAGGTAAGGATCATTCAGGATAGACTTCGTACAGCTCAGTCCAGGCAGAAGAGTTATGCGGATCGCAGAGTTTGAGAGTTGGCATTTATGATAGGAGACCGGGTATTTCTTTAGGTGTCGCCCATGAAGGGCGTGATGGGATTCGAGAAGAAGGGCAAGTTGAGCCTTAGGTACATTGGTCCATTTGAGATTCTGGATAAGGTAGGAGATGTGGCCTACAGACTTGCCTTTCCACCTAGTTTGTCAGCGTGCATCCAGTATTTCACGTATCTATGCTCCGGAAGTATATTGCGGATCCATCTCATGTACTTGACTTCAGTGGTGTCCAGTTGGACAAGGAATTGTCTTATGAGGAAGAGCCGGTAGCCATATTAGACCGGCAGGTGCGACAGTTGAGATCGAAGATTTATTCTTTGGTTCGTGTTCAGTGGAGAGGTCAGCCTGTTGAGGTAGCTACTTGGGAGTCCGAGTCTGATATGTGAAGCCGATATCCCCACCTTTTCCCCGATTCAGGTACCTTTCTATGTCCGTTCGAAGACGAATGATTGTTTTAGAGGTGGAGATTGTGATGACCCAAAAGTTCATCCAGTGTAAATTTAGCAAAAAGTGTGTTTCGAGGCCCCAAAAGCCTCCGTTAATTTCACCTTGATGTGCGTGTGCAGCCCGGGCGCGTAGCCGAGCCTTTATGTGGAAATGTGTTAAATAGTTGAATTTATGATAATTAATTGAATAAAGTTGACTTGGGTCAACATTTTTGGTAAACGGACCTGCACCCATGATTTGACAGTCCCGGAGGGTCCGTAGGAAAATATGGGACCTGGGCGTATGCCCGGAATCGAATTCTGAGGTCCCAAGTCCGAGAAATGAATTTTTAAAGAAAATTGTTTTCTGAAAATAATAAAGACTTTTGAAAATGAACTTTGATGTGAAATCTGTGTTACCGAGACTGTATTATGGTTCCGAAGCCCGAGACAGGTTTAATATGTGTTATGTGAGGTATCTGTAAAATTTGGTAAGAAACGGACTTGGTTTGACGTGTTTCAGATCAAAATTGGAGAATTTAGAAGTTTATGAAGTTTGAGAAAATTCTATAGATTTTGGAGTTAATTCATTGTTTTTATGTTATTTTGGTGGATTAATTACTCGAATAAGTTTGTAGGATGATTTTGAAGTCGTGTGTATATTTGGTTTTGATCCCCAAGGGCTCGAGTGAGTTTCGAGTAGGTATCGGGGTGCTTAAAGGTTGAAAAATCTTGTGTTCAAATGTTGTTTCTGGTGTCTGAGATGTTTACACTATGCGATCGCATAGGTTGCCCCGCGATCGCATAGTGTAGTGTGTGTGTGTGTGGGGGGGGGGGTTCTGTGACTCTATGCAATCGCATAGGCATTTGCGCGATCGCATAGAGTATAGGAGAGCTGGGGAGGGGGCTAGGTATTTTCCTTCTGCGGTCGCACCAATCCGTCCGCGATCGCACAACCAAGCCCAGGGACCCTATGCGATCACAACTCCCTTTCCGCGATCACAATGCACGTGACTCAGGCCTCTATGCGATCGCAGCCCTATCTTCGCGATCGCATAGGCTTATTTCATCCAGTCATTTTAAAGCCTTAAAACAGAATACCATTACGGGATTTTCACATTCTTTCACCATTTTCTTCTTCTCCACTCTTCTTGGGCGATTCTTAGGAGACGATTCCACCATAGCTTCGTAGGTAAGTGTTCTTAACTCTAAATTTCTTCCATTTTCCTTCCTTAATCACTAGATTCTAGGTCTAAAAACATGAAATCAGAGGTTTGGGGGTTTTGGGTAGAGTTAGGGCTTTTGGAATTTTTGGGAATCCAACCTCCTTTTTGGGGTCGTATTTCAAAATAAATTGTATATTCGGGCTCGTGGAGGAATGGGTGATCAAATTTTGGTCCGAACCTCAGGTTTGGACCAAGACGGCCCGGGGTCGAATTTTGGTATTTTTGGAAGAATTATGAGAAATGTATAATTATGTTTTGGGATTGAGTTATTGAATAATTATTGATGTTATTAAGTCAATTATGTATAGATATTATCGTTTCGGAGTCGGATTCAAGAGGAAAGGTCGTGATTGAGGCTTGACTTGCATTCTTGGAGCCGAGGTAAGTGTTTGTCCTAACCTTAGCTTGAGGGAATATGTATAGACTCTTATTTGCTATGTTTAATTCATGTCTAACGTATATGTGAGGTGAAGGGTACCTATATGTTGTGGTCAAGCATGCCCGTGAGTCGAATCTTGATGAGTTATTTAATGTTCTTTGATATTCTCTGTGCTGTGAAGTATTAGGAACCTTGGAAGTGGTATCTTGAGGTTACTTTATGACGTAGAAAGTTATTGGCTATGTGTTCGGTCGAGGGCTTACTGTTGACATTATACTTTTGAGTGAGATTGGTTATAGCTGAGTCCCTTGCCGGGGTAATAGAATTTTGTTGATTTTTTCTGTACATTTGAAATGTCGTATTGTTAACCTTTCATATCAATTGTGGCTTTTATATTAATTATGCACGAGGGGACATTCCGTGCCAAGTGATTATTATTTATGCACGAGGGGACATTCCGTGCCGAGTGATTGTTATTTATGCACGAGGGGACATTCTGTGCCGAGTGATTATTATTTATGCACTAGGGGACATTCCGTGCCGAGTGACTTTATTATTTATGCACGAGGGGACATTCTGTGCCGTGTGATTTTGAGGTTATGCACGAGGGGTCATGTCGTGCCTTCTCCTGTCTATTTTACTTGTTTCGAGTTGTTACTTCCTGTTTTACTACTACATTCCCGTTAGTACTTGATTCTACTGTTTTAGCAATTGTTGCCCCCTTTTTATCCCTAGCATGTTCTTCCCCGTAACTGTATTCCGTGTTTATTTCCTGCTATACTATTGAACTGCACATGTACAATTTGTTGTCGTGTCCTAGCCTCGTCACTACTTCGCCGAGGTTAGGCTCGGCACTTACTTAGTACATGGGGTCGGTTGTACTGATGCTACACCTGCACTTCTCTATATTGTGCAGAGTACGCAGCAGGACCCAGTGGACATCGTTTGGGGGAGTGTCCTTCAGTCCATTTCAGACGACACCGAGGTAGTTCCGCAGGCGTTCGTGGATCTCGGTGTCATTGTTTATCTTTCATTCTGTCATCTATGTGTTTCCACACAGATATATCATTTTATTTCAAACTGTTGTTTTTAGCTAAATCTTAGTCTGGTTCGTGAGGTTGTGACTCCATTTCTGGGTTTTGTACTTAAAGGGATTTCTTCGTGATTAGCTATTGTTATTTTGATTTTTGTTAATGCTTCCGCACTTTATCTCAATTATCTAGTCAGTGTTTGTTATTTTCACTTGTTAATAAATCAATTCAGTGATCACGTTGGCTTGCCTAGCGGGTGCAACGTTAGGCGCCATCGCAGCCTGAAGGTGAGATTTCGAGTCGTGACATATATCTATCCGCTAAATAAATTTATCGATACTATAAGAAACTACGAAACTCTATGGTGACACTTTTGGAAATATTTTATTAACATTTTATAAAAAGATTAGTTTAAATAGCTAGAATTTTCAACATTACCAACATTAAATCTTGAAGTTTTAGAAATCATAAATAATCGCGAGCTCTTGCATATGATTTCTATACAATCTGCTTTAAGTTTTCGTCTCTTGGTATTTTGAAGTGGATGACTTCTAATGTCACCTGGATTATTGTTGTTCCGGGTGAAACAACAATTCCTAGAATTATAATTTTTTGTAAAAATTATATTACTCGACTTATATAATTAATCTTATTGTGATTACATTCCAAATATCAGGATCCCCTACATAGTTTAAATAGAAAATTAAACTATATAACTTTTAATAGTAAAAATTATAGTTGATTCCTAAATATTAGAAAGTACAAATTAAACGATAATTTTGACCAGTGTAAAAATTTATTTTTAAATAATAAAAAGGTCGATTAATTTTGCATTGAAATTTGTGCTTTTATAATAGTCTAGAGTGATTGAAGAAGACAAAATTAAAAGAAAAGTGAAACATTAGTTTTCTATATATTTAGTAGTTTTTAATTTTAGTCTCACATTATTTATCACATAATTAGAATAAATTAATGTAAGTTGGTGTAAATACTCAATGAAGTAATTATTCTTCAAAAATTATTACTCATTGATGTTAAATTTTTATTTTAATCATCATCAATACAATTAGAGTATCATTAGAATGTCACTTAATTGCCGAACTACTTTAAAGAACGTCTACAACTTTTAATAATATTCCAAATAATGAACTTTTAAATATTTAGTTAAGGTAAAATTTTGATTCGCTTTAAAGTCCTAGAATTTAGGTATCCAGTTTAAATAAAAAAAGATTTAATAACCAATTTCAACGAATTTTTTCGGTCCTAAATATTAGGAAATAATTAAATAATTATTTTATCTAGTGTGAGTTCTATTTTTAAAGGGTAAAAAAGGCAAATAACATTTCGCTAAGGGCCTTCGTGCTTTAAATAAAATAGTTTCAGTATACGTGCGTGCTTGTGCGTATAATGTCTATCAATTAAATATATACATTGACACTAAAATAAAATAAAATATATTTTTTTTAAATGATAAGTATAATTTTTCTCATAATAATTGTATTAAATATCTTCTCAATATGCATAGATGACGAATTTAGTTAAATTAGTTGGACATAATTTTGTAATTATACATATCTTTAATATGATTTACAAATATATTAAAGTCATCTCACCTGACATTTATTTATGAATAAATTTTGTCTTTTAATATTTCATCCTTATTTCTTAAGTTTTTTATTTAAACTATTTAATTCTTAATACTACAATTGATGTTATTTTATATCCAAATTTCTTCTATCGCTAATTTTACCTATATGATGAATTTAGAAAGGAATAAAATTAGATCATCTTTCTAATTAGTTAATTCAAATCCAGGGGAAAAAGTCAATTCAAATATTTAATTATCTTTTTTAATCACTAATAAAAATAATTTATTTATTGAGGATTTAAATTATTAATATTATCTCATAGACATAAATAAATATTTAATTATTACTATATATTTATCCGCAAAAATTCTTTTGTCAAATGATAAAAAATTTGAACTTTTGCACTTTATGTTTGTCGTAGCGTTAGTAAATGACTTTTGTCAATCAATTTTCTTCTCTTTCTTTTGTTATTATTAAATATTTTCGCTGTTGATATCCAATTTTTCCCTCATATTTTTCTAAATAATATAAATACTTTAAAAAATGTCATTTTGTACCATTATTTAGTCTACAAATCTATACAAGCATTTTTTTACAATTTTCCATCATTTTTAGAACTTTAAAATCAGTTTTCTTGCATTTAAATTGTTCAAATATTATCAATTACCCTTTAAATTATTTTGTGATGACTCAATCATCCAATTTATTATTTTGCACTCATATATATGCTTCATGATATTTTACTTTGTTTTACGCAATTATATTTTGTATTTTATAAGCTATTTGCGCAATTTTACAATAATAGCACACGTTTATAATAAAAAATTATTATTTTTTAAGCATTTCAGTATTTAAATAATATTTTTTACTTATTTACTAAGCATTTTTATAAATTATTTTCATGTATTTAAATAATAGCCTAGTCTTAAATTAACTTTGAACCAAATTGGCCCAATATGCTTAGCCCAACAAACCCCAAGCCCAAACCAAACGCCCCTTTTAGAAAATCCGGTCGATACCTACTTTATACAACCTATCCCCATTTATTTTTTTATCCCAACGGCCACCCCTCTCTTTAACTACTTAAACCCGCCCAAACGTTACCATTTCCCTTAACCCGCCGCCCCTAAATCCTCTCTTGTCTCTCTTCTTCTTTGAGAAACCCTAGCCGCCTCCCCTTAATCCCTCTCCTAATCCCATTGATGATGGGATTCGACCATTATTCTCTTACCATATTTGAAATCTTTTGGTACTGATTGTCCGTTTGTGGTGTTACTTAGGTGCTTGCCTAAGCATAGCAAGCAAGATCTTATGAGATCGAACCAAAGTGGTTTGAATCTTTGATTTTTGAGTATTATTTCGTCTACATACGTTCAATACCATGCTATGTGAGTCCAATTTCATCAAGATATCTATTGATTTACACTAGGGCTATTCATTTGGATCGGATATCCGAAATCCGAACCGATCCGTTCAATTTCAGATTTTGAATTTTGGATTGGATCGGATTTCGTACTGTGTTTATTAAAATTTTGCATTACCGATCGATTTGGATTGGTATAATTTTAATACGATTCGATTCGATCCGATCCGAAATCCGAAATTATTAGGACATGTATAAATACTAAACTTTAATTTCGAATAATTAGTACTTCTTTTACATTTTCCTCCAACTTATTACCTTTACAATTGATAGATTTAGCTATATTGGAACCATAGTACTCTCATAATTGCAGAAATGTGAATTTTTCTTACTGTATTGCCTCTTTTACAAAGAAAATATACATATGAGTTTGCAACTTTGAGGCATAATAACCCGATCCGAAATTCAAAAATCCGATCTGATCCAAACTTTAAAATTCGATCCGATATTAATTCGGATCGGATTCGAATTGCATTTTTTAGAATTCGAAATCCGATCTGAAATGTGCTAAATCCGATCCGATTTGATCCATGTACACCCCTAATTTACACTTTCCCTCTTAAACTAGGGTTTACCCGATTTCTCTCCTAAATTGATTTTTAAACTGATTTTCGCATGTCTCCTTTCCTTATTCTATGGTTGATTTATTTTGTTTCCTTGTTTGTTCGTTCAATTTTTACTGCATAAACCCCTTCCTATTCCCCTTTTATGGCGGACTTGAATCGACATATTTTCACTAAAAATTGGGGCTTTGTTATGCTATTCTCTTGTTCTGTATTCCGTTTTTGGTCGGCTGAAAGCCAAGGCCACTAAGACTCTGTTATTCAACCTTCTCTTGGTGCGAGCATTGCCCGAAGTTCTTTCGAAGCTCCTGGAAACTTTGATGCATTGAGATTCTGGGTTCTTGTGGAATTTTTGCTCTTTACTGTTATTCGTTTAACTGGTAAGTAACTAGACTTCTACAATTTCATTCTTATGTGTCTGTGATTCGCATATGTTCTCACTTCTGAAATTCATAACTTTATATATTTCTGGACTGCCCTTGTGTGCAATATTTCTAGCTTTACCTCAGTTTTAGGTCTCTTTAGCATTTAATTTCACATAATGTGGCTACTCTGAAACATGTTTTTGCCTAATTTGAGCATTTAGATTCTCTTAAGTCTGTTTAGCCAATGTGTTCGGAACTACTGTTGTATGTGACCTTTACACTTGTTAGCATCTCTTTAGTATTTAGTTATGCTTTAAATGTCAATTATGTTATTTGAATATGCTTCATCTGCATAATTTGTACTTTCTTTAGTTAATTAGTCTATTGTGTCCAAAACCTGAATGTTTACATTTACTATCTGCTATGAGCTTGTTTTCCCATTCTGTTCTGAATCTTTGTAATGGTAATCTTGCCTATGTAGTATGTTTTAAGTCTGTGTTAAGATCCTTCTCTACCAACCATGACTAGTTTCCTGTTAATATGTCCCTCAACATGTTTTTGGCTCACTTGATTCACCAGTAATTGTCATAATTTGTGTTGCCCCGTCATGTCTAATGTAGTTTTGCTGTCTGATATGAAATTAACATGGCTATTTTATGATACTAAGATATATACTTAGCATAATTTGGACCTTTAGGTTTTCACTTGTTTGATATTGGGCATCCGTGCATGATAATCTTTGTCAATCCTGCAAACTTGTTATTTCCTTAACTCTGCCAATATGTGACTGCCTATGTTCTAAGTGTTGAACCTGCTTCTAAATCTTTACTAAGTTTTCTTTTAAATCCTGTGACATATTCGATTATATGCTCTATATGCTCAACTTGGACATGTCTGTTTTAAGTTATAAGTGTATCCCTCAATTCCTGACTCTCAACCTTGGTCCAATCTCCTTCACTTGTTACCTATGCTCTCTTAAATTTCTCATTCTTAGCCGGCTGAAAGCCAAGGCTACCTAGGCTTTACTACTGATCTCCCTAGTGTGAGCACTGCTCGGGGTCCATTTGAGGCCCTTGTGAATTCTGACACACTAGGATTGGGGTCCTTAGTCATTCCCTGAAACTTAAACTACCCCCATTCAACCCCTTTATTCCTATTATCTGTTGTACATCTAAGTTGGTTGGTTTAAATGATGCAGTGCTTGGAAATATGGTTATACGAATTGACTTTGGGCCTCTCTATGGATTTTGGGGTTGTGTTGATGAATACGACTCCTTGTTAGAAGTCTAGGTATGCTGTGTGAGAATTGTTGAAGGCCCAGACAGTGTTAGGTATTTCATTTGGGCATGTTGTGGGCCTATTGTCACTATTTGTATAACATTTGTATCTTACTCATTAGTGGGCCTGTAATAACTTTGGATAAATGATTGGGGTGTTAGTAAAGTGGGGAATGGGTAGATTTCTTATATTTGCATACCTAATGGGTAGATAATATGCCTATAGGACTCAGTGATTTACTTGTTATATATATGTTATTCAATCACTATGTGCACTATAGAAATCATGCCATTAGGGGAAGCGCGCGCACACACACACTGTCTGCTAGAAAACATGAATTCAAAGTGCTGCAATTATGCTTACTGCTACGTGCTACTAGAAAATCTGCCTATAGGAATAAATGTCATTGATTTCAA
>ML302006.1:0-104954 GCA_005239505.1 Nicotiana paniculata | reverse complement strand
AGTAGAATCCTCATTCAACGTGGTGTGTTCCTCCGTCCAAAGTTCCCCAACGAATTCCCCCTTCAATATGATGTTTTTGGGTCTATTTATATGTGTAGGATGAACTCTAAACATGTCAAAGACTTCTATTCCAACTTGGAAACACTTAAAACCCGTCAAAACTCAATTTCTGGCCGACTAGGGGACCCAGGCGTTTGGGCTCTAAGGCCTGGGTAACGCCAGGCCCCCCCTGGTGTTAGGGCTCTAAGGCCTGGGTAACGCCAGGCCCCCCCTGGCGTTAGGGCTCTAAAGCCTGGGTAACGCCAGGCTGGGTCAGGCTGTTTGGCTCCAACGCCCGGCTATCGCCCGGGTGTCCCCTTTCGCGTAGTTTTCGACGTATTTGCATCCGTTTAGCCCCGTTTCCATTTCCAATTCACCTACACATAAAATGAACCCTATTAGGCACATACGACGTGTATTTTATCATTAAAGCACATAAAATGCAAGGTATATAATGCTTAAAATCATGAATTCTAGCCACACATCAGGGCCCCAACCAAACATACTAACACACCCCATAGCATCATTCAAACTTAGTCGAGCCTTCGAAACATCGAAAACAACACGAAAACACAAAAATTACATCAAATTCAAACCTATGAACTTTAAACTTCTAAATTTCGCTAACAATGCTGAAACCAACCAAAACACCTTCAATTGACCTGAAATTTTGCACACATATCAAAATGACATTACAGACCTATTCCAACTTCCGAAATTCCATTCCGACCCCGAAAGCCTATTTTCCACTGCCGATCGGAAATTGCCAAAAACAAACTTTCGCCAATTCAAGCCTAATTTTACATCGGATACCAAACCTTCATTCCGAATACACTCACAAGTCCCAAATTACTAATGAAGCTCTCCGAGCCATAAAATCCTCATTCCGAGGTCGTTCACCCATACGTCAACTCTCAGTTGACTTTCTCAACTACTAGGCTACCTTGAGAGACTAAATGCCTCAATTCTCAGAATGACCACTCTGAACCTCAACCAACCGACCTAACACACATAAATGAATTTGAACCACATAAAATGAAGAAGAAACGGGGGAAACGGGGCTAAACTCTCGGAACGACCGGCCGGGTCGTTACATCCTCCCCCACTTAAACATACGTTCGTCCTCGAACGTGCCAAGAGTTGTTCTCCAACACCATCAAACTATTACGTAGCTTACCATGCACATACCCGGGGGTGATCCCACGTCACCCCATCCCATATAGGTCCAATAGCACACACCAATGAAATTTCGAAATCCAATCCTGAACCCTAAACCGTAGAACCAAATTCCCACTTCTGAAATAATATACCAGATAAAAATTTCCATAACTATAAACTGAACAAGTCTGAACATGCTGAATCAAGCCATATACGCACCCCAGATGAAATCACATAATACACTGCATGACTCAAATACTCATAGCGATAACTCTTAACCACAATAACTGCTCAGAACACCCAATACCAGTACATAACCTCTTATCAATAAATGCCCCACTCTAACACTTCCATATATTGCCGATGATGAATGAAGCACGTAGAACTAACAACAATTCGTCCGATCAGTCAAACATGAAGCTCCCCCTTCCCAAATACGAATTATAGTAGATTCCTAAGCCGACTCCCGATATTTATCCTTCCAACTATGCTGTAGAAAATTCTAAAAATGTTCATTCTAGGCCCAATGACCTCTTCTCATCGATCACGACCACCCTGATAACATGACACATCGATACAATTCGAATCCAAAACCTGTGCAACTTGTGCACCTAACAACAACATCCCAATGGAATCAAATAATATAAAAGATCCACACGAGAGGGCTATCTTGCCATTAACAATTACCATCACCATATCATGCTAACATCCTGGAACACACCGTAAAAATAAAAATAAAACACGAATCCAATACCAAACGCCATACCCCAACATAACTCGGCTACGCTGCGTGATCTCATGCAAACGCTTGTCCACTTGAAATACTTTAAGACACCTTGCCCAAAATCAATAACCATTCGAAATTCGACATCAAGTACTCAAAGTGCATTGCTATGACCATGGGAGAAACCGGACGATACCATGCCACATGAATCAGAAGGTACATAACCAACACGTCTCAATCCCGCAACACCCAATTACTTACCTTACTCAAATCTAGCTATAAAGCCCAATTAGAACCGCACCATATGTGCATATAACCACTAATCACCAGTCCTCGCAACACCGAAGTGTAACAATTAATCACTCTAGAACATGAATAAACTCAATCGGAATTGAATGGTACATTCCTCAATAATAGAAATTCGGTGCCAACAATTCTGACCCAGTGCAGAATACACACCCATATTAGCCTACCAGTAACCCTAAATTAACTCTGATAACCCACAACAGATAGATAACTTACCGAAAAGCTTACAATGACGGAATCATGGTACATACTAACATCCGACTAGATCATCTCGCATCTTCACAGTTCACTACCACAAAATAACTTGTTTATGAGAACTCTTAGTCTCGAAGTCCATTAAGCATACGGATTATCATATGTGATCTCAACTCCACCACTCGAATACATAACACATCCCAAATACTCACTCATTCCACGAGGGATACCCCTATAATTCTTTTGTTTACCAAGCAACCTTGAATATCAACAGTCGACCCAACAATAGGGTGACGCGATACTAATGAAGTAACCTTAACTCAAACACATGGATCTTTCTGAAATGTATACCCTCATCAAGTTGCACCAATTAGTGATATCATCTACCTAGTCATCTGAATCTGCCCATGCTGCTTAAGAATTTATGACCTTCCTTCCAGAACCGAACCGTGACCTCACATATGCAAATCTCAGCTTTACCCTACATACTGCATGCGCCATGCCAACCTAGGAAAAACACGGGAGCTCCATGGTCCCTTCTGAGCCACAAACAACTACGTACCCAACTAGCCAAGAACTTCCATTTGATCCCATTTAGAAGCAAATTCACTACACGTCACCCGCACCTCACGCCAAAAGAAAAAATGCACCCTTAACCGTGGTAGAAACCATCAGCAACTATCCGAAATCCAATTTGCGCAACACAAAACCATCAGGACTAAATTCTTCTAACTCAACCAAGCTACGAAGGCCACCAAAAATCAAAATGCATTTCTAAGAAACATCTGAAAAACTCGTCACCTCATGAACACCCAAAGAACTAATCATATCCCTTACCATGTCGATCCGAACTACTACTAAGTTGCCCTATTAACCCAAGTTTCTTCTGACTTACCTTCAAATTGATACTTCTTCCTGCCGTAATACCATAATTTTCACCCTAGACTTACCACACGTGACCCAAGCACAAAACCCTACCGTCTAAGGCTTATAAGCCACCGAATACTCTCTCAAATATCTCCAAAAGTACAACATTAAAAATACTTACCCTGAAGGGACTTCCTGCGAATCTAAAGCCATTACCTTCACCTTCCTGATACTGATAGGTACAATCCGTGATGATGTAGAAATACCACAAGTCTTGACACCCTTTAACGTAAATCTCAATCACACTGACCAATTTAGGCAGAATCGACCTGACCCGTATGCACACCAACATACTAGGAAAGTAATCCACTCACTTGAAGCCACAAGAAAATTCATACACTGCACACTCTACACATTTTACAATTTCCACTAAATCATTCAATAGAACCCAATTACCCAACTGAATACATTACAACCTATTTTGAAGAAATTTCCATTGCTCGTGACATTCACAGACCCCACGCCTGCAAGTCATAGCTGATTTACCAGTATACCTCGAACTAGAACCCATACCACATATAATCGTGCAATCAACTTATCATTAACAGAATCCTCCACTTGGCTTAAACCCAACGATCGAGACAAATAAAAATTCACAATGCAAATCTCGCATTCACCATTGAAACAATCACGCCAACTTACACAAGCAATCTAAACTCCAATTAAAACATATATCATTTACTGGTAGAAGTGAACTTATTAAAGAACTACATAGGGATCACACACACTAGGAAAAACCGCAGGAGATACCCCTGTCCGCTTAGCCCCAACTGATATCTCTCTATACACTTCTGAAGACCATAACTATCACGCAATCACTACAACTTTCTTCAATGGAACACATACAACGCCTACCCTCGAGGCATCACAATACGCGGTAAAAACCTGAAGCTGATGGCAGAACTACCACTGGAGCGGTGGTCGCAGAAATATCGAGCATCTGGAAGCTCTACCCACATATGTTTGACGACATGGAAACCCTTACTATACACCACGTGTCCCAAGAATGCTACTGAACCGAGCCAAAATTCACACTCAGAGAATTTTGCATAGAGCCTTTCCTTCCTGAATCCCCATAATGCTATCCTCAATTACTGAGTATGCTACTCCTGGGTATGCGGATATGCCAGTACGCCATCAATGAATACAATAACAAGGAGTGCTAATACGGCCGGAATACACCGTTAATCAAATACATGAACGCTACTGGGTAATGATCAGCTCAAAAGACATCAGCAGGAACTCATAACCCAACTGAAAAATCCGCTTCACTCCACAACTACACAACATGAGAGGTCTTCCAATATAATCAAAACTCAAGGCCATATATGAAAGCGAGAAAGAAATCAAACACTCAATAAATCTTGCCACATTTCAAGCCCACCCTTTTTTCACAAATCATATTCTGAACACATCTAACCATCAAATCGCACTCACCACGTAGCCATCTAGTCTCAAAGTCCCATTAATAAGAAAATCAACTAACATATAAGTCCCCCAATACATGTGCCCACACAACAAAAATCTCAGCACTCAAGCCACAGAATGAATCTGACCTCAAGTCCTCCACACTGACCCATTACCAACATTCCAAAATCACATCTCATCCATGGAAGTCAAAAGCCGTCGATGTACAACTGATACCAAGCGCTCTCGAGCGCGTTCGAATACATGGAAGGAATTCAAGAGTTACGCTCTTGGCTGAACTAAATGGGCCCGCACGACAAGAATTCAAGAATATGAGATTTTTCCTAAGGGTTCCGCAGCCTCTCGAAGATAAGTACAGACGTCTCCGTACCGATCCGCAAGACTCTACTAAACCTGCTCATGACCCGTGAGTCCTATGTAACCTAGCACTCTGATACCAACTTCTCACGACCCCAAATCTAAATCAGTCGTGATGGCGCCTACTGTGGAATTAGGCCAGCCAAAACTGCACTCAAATAATAATAAGTTTCCGTTTACATCTTTACAAAAATAATAACCTATAAAGGTTTGCTTTAAAAATTTATAAAACAGTTAAAGTTATACTGAATATTACATACAACCCTCGAGATTCCGGAGTCACTGGTCATGAGCATCAACATAGAAATATACAACTCAAAAGAAAATAATTTCTACAATAGTAAGAAGGAGAGAGAGCAGGACTGCGATGGCATGCAGCTACCTCGCAAACCTCCGAGAAATCTCTAGAACAGATACACAGCTAACCCTATCCTAACACCTGAATCTGCACACAAGGTGGAGGGAGTAATGTTAGTACACCAAC
This sequence comes from Nicotiana paniculata, assembly GCA_005239505.1. Taxonomy (NCBI): domain Eukaryota; kingdom Viridiplantae; phylum Streptophyta; class Magnoliopsida; order Solanales; family Solanaceae; genus Nicotiana; species Nicotiana paniculata. The sequence continues at coordinate 99,336 of ML302006.1, read as the reverse complement.
GCAGTAGTTATGAAAATAAATCAGGTATGAGCAGCAAGACACACATAAAATCAATTCATCAATTAACAATAAGCACAACCTTGCTTTCCAACACTGTATATGTTAAATCATCACGCTTAAAAGTCGATTTCCGTAAAAATCATTTGTAAATATACTTGCCAATAGTTTCAACATAACTTTCAAGAAGTCTAGTGTAAAAATGCTGAAAATCATAAAAAGGCCCCTCAGGCAAAACATAATTCATAAGTTCAGAGTGAAAGTGGTAAAATCATAAGTAGCCCCTTCGGAAAAAACATATATCATAATCAGCCCCTCGGGCATGCCTCACAGTCACTCATAATCATCCCCTCGGGCATACCTCATAGTCACTCATAATCAGCCCCTCGGGCATACCTCATAGTCACTCATAATCAGCCCCTCGGGCATATCTCACAGTCACTCATGCCTCCCAATAACTCGTCACTCGGCACTCGGCACTCGCACTAGGTGCGCTCACTGGGGGTGTGTACAGACTCCGGAGGGGATCCTTCAGCCCAAGCGCTAATATCAAGCCACCTCGTGGCGTATCATATCCTCACAAATCAGGCCCCCGACCTCTATCACAACCCGAAATCCCTAAGGTCGTGATGGCGTCGGACATCAAATGTTAGGCAAGCCAAATCATTAATTAATTGAAATAACTTTCCGGTTTAAAACATTTATGAAAATATTTCCTTTCACTTCATTACATGATAGCAAAAGAAAAGTCTGTCAATTAAAATAATGGTTTAAGGATTTAACTTAAGCAATTATATCCCAGAACCCGGTGTCGCAAGTGCATGAGCAATTTCTAAGAATTTATACAATCATTACAAAGCCTGTCTAAAATACAACTGGACAAGGAAATATAAACTGAAAGAGATGCAGTACGAAAGAGACTCTGTCAGCTGCGGATCGCCTCCGGATGATGCAGCTCGCCTAAGTCTCCGCATCCTCCACATTTCTATGAAAGTACATGTGCAATAAAAATGCACAGCAAGTGTAGCATGAGTACAAAAACAACGTGTACTTAGTAAGTCGCCCGCCTAAACTCAGAGAGGTAGTGACGAGAAGTCAAATTAGACACTTACTAGGGTCCGACAATATAATATATGACAGAATATGATGAAATACAGTAGACATGTAAGATAGTGAGCAACGAGTACGTATTAGGTACAGAAATCCAGGTAACCACTAAGAATAAAAAACAATGTAAACTTTCCTTTTTCCCAAATACATGTCAAGCCAATACCAATAGAATAGTACCAAATAGTCATGCGCACACAAGGGTAATACAACCGTTCGGAGTCATAAGATAGTCATGCCCGTGCACTGCCGAGGATCGAACGGCCCGTACCAAAAGTGCACCTCCCCACAAATTACTCACATCTATGCACTTTCCAGGATTGAATGGCCCGTACCAAAAGTGCATCTCTCAACCTCTCTATGCACTGTCGAGGATCGAACGACCCGTACCAAAAGGGCATCTCTCAATATAATAATCCTCTTTGTTCACTTCCGAGGATCGAATGACCCGTCTCATATGTGCATCTCTCAATGTAATAATCATAGATATGCACTGCCGAGGATCAAATGGCCCGCCCAAAAGTGCATTCTAAATCCGCTGTGGCGTACGACCCACTCCCATGAGAGTAGGGGAAATAACACTCCGCTCGCGGAATAGAAAGTGCAAAGCGGTCACATGCAGACATGCGCAATAAAAAATTTACCCCGAATACATCGGGAACACAAATACTCAAGTAATAACCGATGTCTTTTTTAAAAACCAAAGAAATAGTATTTTAAACCCTTTTTTTTTAAATTCACTTGCCAAGTTTTATATAACGTTTAATAACACAACCTTATTCGGAAATACAATTGCCCGCGAAGGAAATAAATTCTCCTTTTAGATGATTTAGAAAATAAACTCCAATCTTCCTTAGTAATTAAATTAAAATTTCAATTATATTAGCAGTCTAACATCACAGACAAGATCACATGTAAAACAGGTAAGGCATGCTAGTTGTTCCTAGGCTATCCGGACATGGCATAGTAGTAGCTACGCACGGACTCCCGTCTCCTCGTGCGTACGTATCCCCCGAAAGTAATGGCATATACTTAATAAATTCACCTAGGGGGAAGATTTCCCCTCACAAAGTTAGAAATGAGACTTACCTCACTCTGAAATTCCAACACCGGCTTCCAAGCCCTTTGGACGACTTCAACGGAGGCACAACACTACGAAACTACCACATAACGGCAAATCAATGAAAATTCATCCTAACACTCACAACAAATACAAATTATATACTTTCCCAACCCCGCGCAGAGAAATTACCAAAATGCCCTCAGGCTCACGTTCCCGGAAATCCAAAATTCTCAAAGATACATTCTACCCATTGCCCTACTAGTTCAATCATGCAATTTACTCTACATTCCATACTCAAATTCGTGGCTAAATTCCTAATTTACATTTTCTAGGTTTCTTCAAAATTTTCCCAAATTCCTATCAATTTCCATGCCTAATCCATGCATATAATCTTGTATTATTCTAACAAACGGAAGAATATTACTTATCTTGATGCCTGACAAGAATACCCCTTGAAATGCTCTCCAAAAATCACCCATAACAATAAAAATGGGTGAGAAATGACATAAACCCATCTTTAAAACTTTCTGCCCAGGCCTCTTTCGCACCTACCATCCAATGGTCGCTCATGCGGCTCCACACATGCGGAAATTCCATCGCAGGTGCGGCTCTGACTCAATCTAGCATTTCTCGCTTCTGCGGTCCATTCTTCGCACCTAACGCTTCCGCAACTGCGACCCATCTTCCGCACCTGGGGCCTCCTCAGCTCCAGCCCACACTTGCACCTGCGGTCAAAGCCTCGCAGGTGCGATTACACCAGATGACAACAACCTTCAGCCTTCTCCAACTTCAAATATTTATCTGTCAATTACCCGGAATCAACCCGAGGCCCCCGAGACCCCGTCCAATCACGCCAACCTGTTCCAAAACATGACAAGGTCTTGCTCGAGCCCTCAAATAACATCAAACAACACCGAAATCACGAATCACACTCAAATTAATTTCTTTAAGAACTTAGAATTTCAAACTTCTACATCCGACGCCGGAACCTATCAAATCACACCCGATTGACCTCAGATTTTGCACACAAGTCATATTCAGCATTATGGACCTTATCCATCTAACAAAATCACATTCCGACCTCGAAATCAAAACATCCACTTTCGGGCGGATTTCTCAAAAACCTTCAAATTCCTATCTTTACCCAAATGGCTTCAAAGTGACATGCGAACATCCAAATTCACTTCCGATCGCTCTCCCAATTCGAGAATCACCATACGAAGTTGTTCCCAGACTCGGAATCCCAAACGGACATCAACGACACTGAAATGCACTTCAAGCCCAAATTTATGAAATCTTCTAAAATGCTAACTCCCACAATATACGCCGAAATGGTCTCGGTGTATCCAAAACCCGACCCGAACATACGCCCAAGTCAGAAACCTTCATATGAAACTGCAGGAACATTCAAATCCTGATTCGAAGGTCGTTTACTCAAAATTTCAATATTAGTCCAATTCTCTAACATAAGGCTTCCGTAATGAGAATTTTCTTTCCAAACCAATTCTAAACTTCCCGAAATTCAATTCTGACCGCACCTACAAGTCATAACACCTGAAACGAAGTTGCTCACGACTTCAAACCGCTGAAAGACGCGCTAGAGCTCAAAACGACCGCTCGGGTCGTTACATTCTCCCCCACTTAAACCGATGTTCTTCCTCGAACGTGCGAAGAACTTATCTGGAGTTATCTGAAATCACTGTTTAACACCTCGAGCACCTGCCCGTGCTATCACAACCTAGCCGAGCACATTAGCTTAGTCAAATCTGAAGATTCTTCTTTTATCCATACAATAAGCTCAGAACCTAGTTCCAACACTTGAAATTTTCTCTTTCCAGACCTAGTTCAAATATTTGAGTACTGCATCAACTACCACACGATATACCATATCATAATTGCATACCCTTGCTGAATCGGCACTATGCACCGCATAACTCATCATCTGACCACAATGACGCTCCCTGAACCTTAATAGCCAAATTCCACAAATCTGATGCTCCCAATGCACCTCATAACAAATATACATACATCCTGCTATAATGGTGACGATACCACAACAACGGAAGAAATGAGCAAAAATTCATACCAAACTGCAGAGTTAGCAAATCCTTGAATACCTCATCTTGACTAGAATCGTCACTTCATTATGAACCTGAATATTGGTATTTGTTCTTTAATATACACTTCACATAACCTCATCGCACTGATCCTTGATCTGATAGTCCCGTCTCACCCAGTATGAACTGCTCAAACAATAAATCACCCCAAACATGGCCAACAACCTCACATGATACCACATCACGCCAATAGACCATAACTCGAATATGATAATAAGAAACGACTCAAGAAGGAACTATTCGACTCACGCAACTAATATGAATTTTTATACAAAAATAGGAAGTAGAACACAAGAAAATAAATATAGGAACCTTACTCATCACCACACTGTTGCGACGTGCAACCTGATCCAGATAACATAACCATGGCAGCGTGCCACCCGTTCCAAATATCATGCCCGTGGCGGCGTGCCACCAGATCCAAATAACATAACTGTGGCAGTGTGCCACCCGATCCAGATAACATAAAATTCACGTAAGGAAACACACACGGAGCTTGAGTGATCACTATTACAAATATCTGAATATCGATCATAAGCACGCTAAATGCATAATACCATCATGGGGAGACTGATAAAGCCATATGCTTACGAACTCGAGCACAACTGAGGTGCGACATATACATATATCTAGATCTCAAGAGCCTTCCTGCTCACATAACAAGTCTAAAATCTTTCCTACCAATCGTATAGTCAAGCTTGAGTGCCTCCCTTTTTTGATGTTCTTGTCACTTCTCTTAAACTATATCACTCACTTATTCGTAGAGAAATGATGTGTGCTAGACTTCCCTACCATCGGCCTATCCGCTTCCAGAAGCATGAACATAATCGCCTTTGTTCTGAAGGCCTAGAGAGTTCCTTTTTTTTTGGAAGGCGGTCCTTTTCTTTCCTCGGGCAGACCTGTATGGAAGGAAGAGAATTATTAGAACTCTCGTCCGCCCCTCTCTTTACCCTCTGTAGCTGAACTTTCTTACTTATGCGATGAGGAGGTCATCACTACGCGGGACCTCAACACATAAAAGAAATTCTCAAGCCGTTTCACAACTAACACGGGACAATCACAATAACACATGAATTTGACGAAGATGAAACAACACCCGCTGTTCTAATAACCTTCCATGCCAAACGCTCTACTGAAAGAAACATGCATGGCTCATACGAAGCCCACAATCATATTTAAATCCATCCATAGACATCGAGCCACTTCGCTCGCACCAAACATAGCTATTAGCTTTTACCTGGGTCCATATTAACCTTCTCTGATAATGCACAAGAACAATCATCATCACCGGGACAAACACCCCATAATCCATAATCAACTGAACTGAATGCTCTCCAGGCATAAATTGTCAATTAAGCAATACTGCACTTCTTTACACTAAGTCCAAATCTGAAATCCATCAAGTGACGACATGTCACACTTTATACAATCTTTTTGCGGTCATGCTTCCACAACCTTCCATACAAGGCAACAAGTCTGCGCATCCATAACACCGACCACACTAGGCCGCAAAACACATCAAGAACCCATGACCAGGGTACAAAGCCTCTTTCACCGAATATCAATCTCAAGTGACATTGAAGATAACACAAGCTTACTCTGAACTTTCAAATCACTTTTTCTTGCTCTTCCGAGCTCATGACATCCTTATTAACACCGAACCGCAATCTCGATTCTTACTCCCAGTTACATACTTCTTACCGCACCTAGCATGCCAATACGAGGCAGCGGAAGAATTCCATCATAACTTCTGAACCGCCAATAGGGTGAACACTTCATCACAGAGAACCCTTTTACTTAACTCAATTAAAGAGAACCATCACAACACACGAGGGAAGTCCCACAATCACCCAACATGCAAATCCTTAAGTAGCAGTCTATACCACCATAACCCTTCCGAGATCCGCCTCCACCTGACAGGCCATAGCACTCAAATGCTCCCACATGAGATCCGTTACGACGGCCGACAAGCCTCGCACACACACCAGCACCAACCACATGCATAACTAAATCACATCAAAGGAACCGATCACTGCCGCAAATATGCCATTTCAACCATGGATAATCAATCTATGTTCTTTTAATCATCTTCAATTGCCTCAGAAATGGAACCACCGCCTAGCCCCGCTCCAGGATCATTCTTTGTAGCTCCCAAACCAGCCGATCACCATGACTTCAAGCTCTTCGAAGATCATCTCTTCCCTAGCTTCCTCCATTACCAACCTCTATCCGGCATTGAACCACCGCACCTCACGATCTCTGCCAACCGCATTCTTCAATGCTTCCTTTCAATACTCTAACCCCACACAACCGAAGAACCCATAGCACCGACAAATTAACACATTCCATTTGCTAAATGATGACGATGACACGTCACATGTGCATATCCTATCTCACTTGAAGACACCAAGTCTTACTACCTTATCAACCCCAACCGGACCATTCATAACCCAAATGCCCTTCCTCTGCCGACACAAAAGCACTAAAATCTCGAAATCAAACTCTGATAAGACCTCCCTTTAAACCATTCATCACCCTGAACATACGGGAAAGCATTCTATCATAATAACGACACCGCGTGACAACAAATTGCAAACATCAGCACTACCCGAGAAAATCCCTAAGGCTCCCAGAACCACATCTACTGAGCTGAAATACATATTACCCTTTTGCAGGGCCATAACAACAACCACGACCAATTACACGTGGAAGCATCTCGAATTACATTTGTAGCACCATTTCCATTCCTGATATTTTCCAGATCCATAGCAAGCACTTCACGACGCGTAAGATTGAGTAGGAATGAACATAGGAACGAGCATCAAAAGAATCAACTCGCACGATGAAGAATCAAGAAGGGAAGTACTGCTAACAACCTCGTATCCTCTCGAAGATAAGTACAGACATCTCTATACCGATCGTCAAGACTCTACTAGACTTGCTCATGACTCGTGAGACCTACGGAAACCTAGCGCTCTGATACCATGTTGTCACAACCCGAAATACCTAAGGTCGTGATGGCGGCGGACATCAAATGTCAGGCAAGCCAAATCATTGATTAATTGAAATAACTTTCTGGTTTAAAATATTTATGAAAACACTCCCTTTCACTTCATAACATAATAGCCAAATAAAACTCTGTTAATTAAAGAAATGGTTTAAAGATTTCACTTAAGCAATTATATCCCAGAACCTAGGGTCGCAAGTGCATGAGCAATTTCTAAGAATTTATTCAACCATTACAAAGCCTGTCCGAAATACAACTGGACAAGGAAATATAAACCGAAAGAGATACAGTACGAAGGAGACTCTATCAGCTGCGGATCGCCTCCGGATGATGCAGCCCGCCTATGTCTCCGCATCCTCCACATTGCTATGAAACTACATGTGCAATAACAATGCACAACAAGTGTAGCATGAGTACAAAAACAACATGTAGTCACTAAGTCGCCCGCCTAACATCAGAGAGGTAGTGACGAGAGGTCAAATTAGACACTTACTAGGGTCCGACAATATAATATATGACAGAATATGATGAAATACAATAGACATGTAAGACAGTAAGCAACAAGTACGTATCAAGTACAGAAATCCAGGTAACCACTGAGAATAAACAACAATGCACAATTTCCTTTTTCCCAAATACATGTCATGCCAATACCAATAGAATAGTACCAAATAGTCATGCGCACACAGGGGTAAGCCAACCGGCTGGAGTCATAAGATAGTCATGCCCGTGCGCTGCCGAGGATCGAACGGCCCGTACGAAAAGTGCTCCTCCCCACAATATACTCACATCTATGCACTGCCGAGGATCGAACAACCAGCACCAAAAGTGCATCTCTCAACCTCTCTATGCACTATCGAGGATCGAACAACCCGTACCTAAAGTGCATCTCTCAACCTCTCTATGCACTGCCGAGGATCGAACGGCCCGTACCAAAAGTGGATCTCTCAATATAATAATCCTCTATGTGCACTGTCGAGGATCGAACGGCCCGTCCCATAAGTGCACTCTCAATATAATAATCATATGTATGCACTGCCCAGGATAGAACAACCCGTACCAAAAGTGCATTCTACATCCGCCTTGTCGTACGACCCGCTCCCATAAGAGTAGGGGAAATAACACTCCGCTTGCGGAATGTAAATTACGAAGCGGTCACATGCAGACATGCACAATCAACAATCCACCCCGAATACGTCGGGAACACAAATACTCTAGTAATGACCGATTTCTCTTTTAAAAACCAAAAATATATTATTTTATACCTTTTTTTTAAATTCACTTGCCAAGTTTTATATAACATTATAACACAACCTTATTCGGAAATACAATTGCCCGCGAATGAAATAAATTCTCTTTTTAGATGATTTAGAAAATAAACTCCAATCTTCCTTAGTCATTAAATTAAAATTATGATTATATTAGCAGTCTAACATCACAGACAAGATCACAGGTACAACAGGTAAGGCATGCTAGTGGGTCCTAGGCTACCCGAACATGGAATAATAGTAGCTACGCACAGACTCCCGTCACCTCGTGCGTACGTAGCCCCCGAAAGTAATGGAATATACTTAATAAATTCACCTAGGGGGATGATTCCCCCCCACAAAGTTATAAAGGAGACTTACCTCGCTCCGAAATTCCAACACCGGCTTCCAAGCCCTTCTGACGACTCCAATGGACGCACAACGCTCCGAAACTACCACATAACGACAAAGCAATGAAAATTCAACCTAATACTCACAACAAATTCAATTTATATACTTTCCCAACCCTGCTCAGAAAAATGACCAAAATGCCCTCGGTCTCACGTGCCCGGAAATCTGAAATTCTGGAAGATACATTCTACCCATAGCCCTGCTAGTTCAATCATGCAATTTACTATACATTCCATACTCAAATTCGTGGCTAAATTTAAAATTTACATTTTCTAGGTTTCTTCAAAATTTTCCTAAATTCCTATCAATTGCCACGCCTAGTCCGTGCATATAATCTTGTATCTATCAAACAAACAGAAGGAATTTACTTACCTTGGTGTATGACGAGAATCCCCCTTGAAATGCTCTCCAAAAATCGCCCATGACGATGAAAAATGGGTGAGAAATGACATAAACCCATCTTTAAAACATTCTGCCCAGGACTCTTTCGCACCTGCCATCCAATGGCCGCTCCTGCGGCTCCGCACCTACGAAAATTCCATCGCAGGTGCGGCTCTGACTTAATCGAGCATTTCTTGCTTATGCGGTTCATTCTTCGCACCTACGCTTCTGCAAGTGCGACCCATCTTCCGCACCTGCGGCCTCCTCAGCTCCAGCCCAGACTCGCACCTGCGGTGCCTTAGCCGCATCTGCGGCCATAGCCTTGCGGGTGCGATTGCACTAGATGACAGCAACCTTCAGCCTTCTCCAACTTCAAATATTGATCCGTCAATCACCCGGAATCAACCCGGGGACCCCCAAGATCCCGTCCAATCACACCAACCTGTCCTAAAACATGACACGGACTTGCTCAATCCCTCAAATCACATCAAACAACCCCGAAATCACGAATCGCACTCAAATCCAATTCTTTAAGAACACAGAATTTCAAACTTCTACATCCGATGCTGAAACCTATCAAATCACACCCGATTGACCTCAAATTTTGCAGCCAAGTCATATTCAGCATTATGGACCTTCTCCAACTTCCGAAATCGCATTCCGACCTCGATATCAAAACTTCCACTTCTAGTCGGATTTCTCAAAAACCTTCAAATTCCTATCTTTAGCCAAATGGCTTCAAAATGACCTATGGACATCAAAATTCACTTCCGATCATGCTCCCAATACCAGAATCACCATACGAAGATTTTCCTAGTCTCAGAATCCCAAACGGACATTAACGACACTGACATGCACTTCAAGCCTAAATTTATGAAATTCTTCTAAAATCCTAAATCCCACAATATACGCCGAAACGCTCCCGGGTTATCCAAAACCTGATCCGAACATACGCCCAAGTCTGAAATCATCATATGGAACTGCAGGAACCTTTAAATCCTGAGTCTGAGGTCGTTTACTCAATATTTCAATCTTATTCCATTTCTCCAACTTAAGGCTTATGTAATGAGAATTTTCTTTCCAAACCAACTCTAAACTTCCCGAAACTACCTTCCGACAACACCTACAAGCCATAACACCTCGAACGAAGCTGCTCAGGACTTCAAACCACTGAACGACGCGCTAGAGCTCAAAATGACCGTCCGGGTCGTTACAGCCTCACTCAAGCAGAACCTCTCGAAAGTCCCTCGGGTGTATTAGTAAAATGGGGTACTCGAACCAAAACATCATTTTTAAATCTCAAAGTAGTGTAAATCAGGCTGAGTTTTGAAAACAGTAAGCACAATGTGACTGAGTGGAATCATCAATAAATAGTGAGGAAATAACAGTAAAAAGCCCCCAAGGGGTCTAAACAGATCGGCACGAGGCCCAGACATGGCTTATAGCCCAAATATTGCAATAATATTTAGTACACAATTTAACATAAGGTTTTGATTAAAATATGCAACTCATTAGTTGCCGCGGAGAGGACCAAGTCCAATCCAAAAATCAGTGCGTGTCACGTACTCATCATCTGACATGTACGCCATTCTAAAATAAGTGAGAAATATGAAGTCTGGGGTTTCATACCCTCAGGACAAGATTTATAACCATTACTTACCTCTACTGGGCCACAATACTAGTCTGCTATGCTCTTGCCCCTCAAATTGGGTTCCGATTTCTCCGAATCTAACCAAAACCAGTTTAACATCATTAATATATACTAAAGGAACACAACCCAATCAAAAACTGTCAATTTATACAAAAATTACGAAATTCGGCCAAACACGAGCCCGGAGCCCACGTCTCGAAATCCAATAAAATTTACATCACAAGAATCCTTATCATCCCACGAGTCCGTACATATCGTGAACATCAACATCATACCACAATTGCACACTAAAATTTCCAAAAGAAATTTCCAAATATTTCCTCCCATTTTCAAAACTTTTTCTACTTTAATCCTTCAAATTACAAGCATATTACGGACAAAATAACATAGAAACGACTTTAGTAATCCGGGAACTTACCCACTGAAGACCCACAAATTCTCTCTTCATATTTCCCTCAATTAAGCTCCAACCGCATGGTAGAATGACTAAAATTTCACGGAGGCTTCTTTTATACTGTTCTGCACAGCAAATTTGCACCTGCGGACCTTTAATCGCACCTGCAGACCCGCACATGTGTTTCCTGGTGCGCACCTGCAAAAACCCACTAACGGACAAAATTCTCGCACATGCAATCTTTTCTCCGCACATGCGGCTTCACAAGTGCGGCCAACTCTTCGCACATGCGGTCTCCTTATGCCTAGCCTCCCTTCGCACCTGCGTATGCACCTGTGGCATCGCACCTGTGGCTACCCATCCGGAGGTGCGGCCAACACCAGAAACTTACACCAGCAGCCATTTTGTGCAATTTCCCAAGTTCAAAACTCTACCAACCAACCGAAATCAATCCCGAGCCACTCGGGGCCATAACCAAACATACCAAAACACCTCATAGAATCATTCAAACTTAGTCAAGCCTTCGAATCACCAAAAACAACACGAAAACACAAAAATTACATCAAATTCAAACCTATGAACTTTGAAACTTCTAAATTTCGCTAACGATGCCGAAACCAACCAAAACACCTCTGATTGACTTGAAATTTTTCACACATATCCAAAATGACATTACAGACCAGTTCCAACTTCCGGAATTCCATTCCGACCTTGATATCCTATTTTCCACTACCGCCTGAAAATTTCAAAAAACTAAATTTCGCCAATTCAAGCCTAATTCTACACCGGACATCAAAACATCATTTCGAATACATTCCTGTGTCCCAAATCACCTAACAAAGCTAGCCATAAAATCCTCATTCTGAGGTCGTTCACCAATAAGTCAACTCTCAGTTGACATTCTCAACTACTAGGCTACCTTGAGAGACTAAATGCCTCAATTCTCACCATGACCACTCAGAACCCAAACCAACCGACCCAACACATATAAATGAAGCTGAACCACATAAAATGAAGCAGAATAGGGTGAATAAGGGCTAAATGCTCGGAATGACCGGCCGAGTCATTACATTATCTATCTTATAGCCACTTGTATCACTCCGTGTAATAGTCTCCCTTATCACTCTTCCCGGACAACTACACAATATCCACCCGTATCGCTCTGTACATTCAACAGAAGTGAGATGCCAGATTATGCCCTGTATAATATCAACAGTGAAATGCTGACCTTATACTCCACATAACAACAACCCAAATCACACAACAATTCACATGTGCCATCGTCACAACAACACAACATAATCAACTCCTATCACAAGTGCCCGTAGCCCACAACCTTTCCAAAGGTTCAACGATATAAATAATTTCACCACAAATAGCCCACGGCCCAACATAACGTGTATCGAATCTCAATAATAACAACATCAACAGAAAAGTAACTAAGCAAGAGACAACATCTCTTTTAAACACAACTTCAAGTAAAATAGATTAAGGCCTCTTGATAACTTCAATTCCAATTAATTATTTAAATATAACTCGATAATGAAAGTATCTCCATGAAATGGAAACATAACAGTAAAAGAATTCATGTAAAGGTCAAAGTGCTAACAAGTCCATATAAGCATGTGAAAACAACTTGGCAAGTAAAGAATGTGACATGTAACGATAATTTCCAATAAATCATGTAATAGTGGACATGGAGAATAAAGTATATAACACGTGCTAACAATTTCCAATGAATACCTAAATGATTCCTAAGAGTATATACCTATAGAATTTCCATATATAAACCTGGGTACGTACTCGTTATCTCGAGTACACAGGTTTCGCATTACACAAATAGAACAAGCGACTCAAATCCCAAGGTGTATTTTCCCCACACAAGATTAGGCATGATACTTACCTCGACGAAGCTACCGATACTTTAAAATGGCCTTCGCAAGTGAATGAACCTCCGGAAAACTAAAATTCTAGCAAAAATAATTTCACAACATAATTAAAACTCATAGGAAGTAAATCCGGATAATAAAGCTTCACCTTAAATTAAATTAAAAAGTCAACCTCAAAGTGAACCCTGGGCCCGCACTTCGGAACCCGACAAAAATTCAAAAAATCCAAACATGAATATGTACCCTACTCAATATCAAAAGTATCAAATTCCGATATCAAATCGTCCCTCAAATCCTCATTTTACATTTTGAATGATTTGAAAAAGTTCCCTATTTTTTCCATTCAATTCACTAATAAATGATGAAAATAATCACAGAATCATGACATAAAATCAATTTTGGATAAATAACACTTATGCAAATCAAACTTGTGAAGAACACCTCAAGAATTTCCCAAAACAAAGGTGTAAAACTCCAAAATTGGTAAACATATCAAACTTGCCATCCTAGTAGTTGCACTTGCGCAAGAATAAGTCGTATCTGCGACACCGCATAAGTGCTAACACAACTGCAGAAGCAGTCCTTCTCACACTTGCGCCCCGCAAGCCATCCGTTATGGGTTGCTGAAGCCAGCCCTTTAGTTTGCTTTCTTGGAGTCTCTTGCTCTCTTCTTATACTGTGGTATCAGAGCTAGCCCATCCTTTCGGAGGGACGAATAGTTTACTAAATATGTCTGAGTCACTTCCATAAACCTCTTCCCTAGAAAACATGAATATGTCCCCTACTCAATATGATTATCTATAGAAAGAAGCTATCATACCCGACGAACAGAAAGTAACATCCATTGAACTACCTATCATAAACCATTACTGAGCCTTTGTCAAAAAATCATTTGCACCATGGACCCAAATTCGTTCCTTAGTCCAACACACACAAAAAGGAATCAAAGATTATGTTCCTGCCTCAAAACTTGACCTGTATCCTATTGTTGCCACTCGAGAGGAACAATTTATCACCCTTCAAATCCCAGATGATTTTCCCTGACAATGGAGAAATCATGGTTTTACCCATATCCATTTTGGTGCTATCCGAATCACTTTAACACATCACGGAAGAAAAGGTCAACCTATTGTTGCTCGACTTTCTCTTCTAGATACGAGATACTATGAGTACCAACATGCCAATGGTTACTGCAGAAGTTACCTTGAATGTTGGGACTGTCTTCATAACTATCTTTCTGAATTTCAACATGTCCTTTCATGACCCATACCTAGCCGAATCATTAAAAACCCAAGTTCAAATATAGGGAGCCCACAAACCAAAGATTCTATCCAAGCAACTGTTCATCACCATATGGCGTGGCGGATCCAAAATCATGTCATGGATATCTGCCTTCCCAGAGGAGAAAGAGCTTTACTCTTGAATATTGATGCTACGAAAGGAAACACCATGTGCACCCCAAATGCCGAAACAAATTCCCATATATGAGCTCGTCAAAATTTTTCATGATTCATGGATCACAAATTATAACAAGTTAAGGGAACCAGAGGACTCTCTCCAATCTGGTGAGCCAACTTTTACCAATAGAATGAAAAAAATGTTTCCATAAGCTTTGACAACTCCAATGTCAAAAAACCCCAATAAAACTATATTTTCTTGACAGATGATCCAACCTAAAGATACAGACTATAACTTTCAAACCCTGACCCTGAAAGTGAACCTTTCTGGAATATAAAAATTATCATGAAAGAACATGATTGATTTGAACATTTCGACAGAGAGGGCAGAACATTTTGATGTTCAGATGCCCCTTTATGGGACACTGCTTTTGGGATCTTGGTTGCGACGGCCAAGCTGTTTGGAAGATCCAATTGGAGAAGTATATATACTTTCAAAATATCATTTTGCATCATTACTTAATTTACAAAATTTATACAAGTATTTCCTATAATTTTTTATAATTTTATAGCTTTAAAATTAATTTTATTGCATTTAAAGTATTTGAATATTTATCAATTATCCTTTAATTATCCTGTAATGATTTAATTACCCAAAGTTATTATTTTCATCAACATATATGTTTCAAATATTTTTTACTTCATTTCATATAATTATTTTAGTATTTTTAGGCTATTTACACTATCTTGCAATAATAGCAGATATTTTATAATTTATTGCATTTGTCATTTTATTCAAGGTCAAAATAACTCTTTACATTTTTGTGATCTTATAATATTGTTTCAAAGTGTTAAGTTGCATAATAGCTATTTTTTATTTTTATTTAACTATTTTTATTAAATTATTTCTCCTTAATCTCTTATTTTTAAAATCTAGCCCAAATTAGGCTTTATTTTCGGACCAACTGAGGTCCAAACAAAGTAACCCATCCCCATACTTACTAGACCCAAACAAAATAAACCTTTTACTTCAACCCGATCGGGACTTGCCTACACGACCCGCCCCGCCTATTCCTTAATCCCGACCATTGATCTTTCAAGATCGACGATCTACAATCAATCCCCCATTTTTAATTAACCAACCCCTTAAACCCTGGCCCATTTTCCTTAATCTACCGCCCCTAAAAACTTTCAATACTCCCTTCATCTCTCAAACCTAAACCCTAGCCGACCATGGAGATGTTTGCCTAGTCCTTCCTTATACGCGTCCATACGGGAATTTACTTGCATTTTCTTGTTACCATTAGTCGTTTTATGATAACTTTAGATTACCATGTCTTTTATGGCAAGCCAGATCTGGCTTTGATTCTTTGTTCTGGGTGTGATTCTGGTTCTATACACCTAAGAAAAGAAATTTCTCCTATCTCCAGTGATTCTATCGTGATTGAGACTTGTGAACGACTTGACCTAAATTCGGCTCCAACTAGGGTTTGCTTGACTACTTCTAATTTGATTATGAATAAATTTCGCGTGCTATTCTTTCCTTTTCTGTGATTCAATGACTATTTTTCCTTGGTGTGTGTTTAATTTTTGCTAATATATAAACCCATCCCCTAATCCTTCTTAACTGACCTAATCACTGTTATTATTCTCACTATTCTCATCTTTCACTCACTCACTCGCTCTGTTACACTCGAATATTCTTTAAAACTGTCAAATTTTGGATTGGCTGAAAGCGAAGGCCATTAAACGACCTCCTTCGGTGGAAGTAGTGATCAGAGCCCTTCTCGAGACTCTAGTGAACTCTGAAGCATCGGGTATTCTGGGTTTAATTGTCCTCTTTCTATTGTTGCTACTGAATCACTACTGATACTCTAAGTTCTTCACTCTTTTGCTAGTTTATCTTCACAATTGGTTATCATTCTTGACTCTCTGTAGCTTTAATTATTACTTTTATACTTGTTCGTGTATGTCTATTATGCATGCCAACACTGTTTGAAATTTTGGACAAGCATGTCTTAGGCTTCTTTGTTATTTGAGAATTCCCAGCATTGTATTTTTGTATGCCTTACTACAATTATCTTGTCTCAATAATGCTCTGCAGTTCCATGTTCTCTAATAGTTGAACTCGGTAGGCTTTAACATATGTAATATGCTCTAGGTATGTGTATTTTAACTTTGATGGATTTTGGCCTTATTAAGGGCTACATAAATTTCATATTAACTTTGATTTTTGCATAGTTTCATCTGCCATGAGTCCCTGTATCACCTTAAATTTTTTATATCTTCTTGAGATGATTGGTGTCTGCCTAGAATTCAAATGTGTTTGGCCTAAGCTAACTAGCTTGCCTGTTTTTTGTTAGTATCAATAGATGTGATCATGATTTCCCTATATTTCATATATAAGCTGATAACTTTCCTTAAACTTAATTTATAATCACACGAGTTCTTGCATGCTACACTGTTCAAGTTTTCAGACAAAGCATGTCTTATGTTTATACCTTTAGTGAACCCTAGAAAAGTTTTATTTGTTCTGTGTAATCTTGTTATCACCCTGCCATGCTAGTGCGAATTTACTTGAGTCCAATGCCCCTTGGGTAATCTTAGATGCGTAATTGAAATTGCTATACCTGATCAGCCTACAAGATCTCTGTTTTCTTAGAATTAGCAAATATCTACTAGTTACTCTGTCACCCCATAAGATTGTGTCGATGATTGTTCTGAAGGACTAGTTTCAAACATGTCTTGTTTTAATCCTCCTGGTAACCCCCCCCCCCCCCCCATGTGTGAACTCATGCTGAATCAATTTGCACCATGTTTGTCTTAACCCCAATCCATTGAAACCTCTTTGAGAGTTTTTTTCTATTCTTATTCGTGTTCCCATTTGGGATATCATGTTTCTTCATTAGCTACAACAAATAAGTATTCCCCCGTGTATATGTCTATGTTTGAAGTTTCCTAAGTTTTTTTTTGGCATTTGTCATTGGCTACTGGGTAAGCAAGATAATTGCCTTCGCGGTTGGGCCTGATTTTATGGGCCATATGTGCTATTGGACCAGGGTACTAGACTCAGGTGCATACTAATTATCCTTGTGAGCTTGGGATTTGGGCTTGCTGGTGGTTCGAAGAGAAAGACAGTGGAAAGCACAGAAAGTCGGAGGATTCCTTTGTGTTGGGCCTATAGCTGTGTTGTTGGACTTACGAATGTTTATTCTGCTTACATTGTTTATTTCGTCTGTAATAATTTGTAATAATGAATAATAGGGAAATTAGTGGGAAAAGGGGGCTTTGTATTACAATATTTGCATGAAAAAGTAGAAAATATGCCTATATGGTCTATGCTTTATATATGCTATCTCATTCATCATGCCTTGTTTTTTATTTCGTTTGCTATGCTACACACTAATAGAGATCATGCCTATAGGAATCATGCACACCTCTTGCACATTGTTAGAGCACGTTAGTCTAATTATCTATCCTACTCGTTTCTACATTACTATTTTGCAGATAGAGAGCATGCCTATAGGATGTATAACATATGCTTTGTTAGCTTAGATACTATGCCTATAGGATTCAAGGGGTCAATTGGTCAATTTCTTCTATTTATGTAGTGTACTACCCATCTAGAAATTATGAATATAGGATTCTAATCTTTTAATCAACTACTTCAAATATTCTCATTACACTACCCGCCTAGATAACAAACCTATAGGGATAAAAAGGTTTTACAAATCAGGTCTGATTGTCAATTGGTAGAAATCTTGCCAAAGGATATTGTCACTCTCTTAAAATTGTTTATGAGATCAACGCTGTTAATCTTGGTCTCTCAAAAACTGTTTCATTGCTTAGCTATGCTACTACTCGAAATCCTGCATATAGGACAATGTCACCTTCCTAAGGCGCATATTTATAAAATAGCGCTAATAGTTTTATGCTTTCAAATAGTTCATTGCCTCCTCGCCTAAGCCACTAAGAGCAATAATGATGAATATACGATGCTGCAATTCAGAATCACCTAGAACCCATGCCTATAGGACTTTAAGACTTAATTTTGAAGATATGTATTGTCTAAACTGCCCGTGTGTATTTGTTGTTTATGTGTGGAGGATAACTTGGTCCTTTATTTGACTTTATGTGAAGTCTTATCTGTTTTGATTGTTGCCTAGTTTTTTTTTATCACTGAGCAACCTAAGCTGAGTCTAGAACCACCCAATAGTAGGTCCAAAGCCTCGTGGATCGTAGGCATGGGACGGTTAGGGCACGCAAAGGGTACAACATAGAATTGAATTAGAGCGCCTCTAGGTAAACAACTTTTACATAGTAATTGGGTAGTAGGAGACGATAGTTTGTGCCCGCTGAATAATATGAACAACTCCTATCTAAAAAGAGTTGTGAAGTATTATTTATGTTGCACAGGATGATCCTTTAGGCTAAAAAACTTAGGACCCCCCCCCCTTTCCTTTATATCTATATTTAGTCATTCAAACATGGTATTTGCGACTTGTAGTCCTTAATATTTGTACCAATTGTGTTATAATGAACTTCTCCGACCTTTATTTATTTGATAACCTAGTCTAAATACATAATCAACATAGTTCTATGTTCGGCCGGGACCCACAGTTGTGGACCTCGAAGAGTGCCTAACACCTTCTGTTTAAGGTAATTTTATCCCTTACCCGATCTTTAGTGACGTTCACTAGTCAAACAGAGGTATTTGCACAATTGGTTCCCTAATGCACCTTAAAATCGTTAGGTGGCAAATTTTCTCTTTTAATACCCATTTAAAAGAGTTGTCACATGTCGAAACCTGATTTCGCGAGAAAAAAGGGCGCGACAGCATGTCGACTCTACTGGGGATATACTTAGGATCTTACCATAATGAACTTGACATATGTGGATTATTTTCTTTATGCACATCCCTTTCCTTACTCACCTCTATTTGTTTAAACATATTATAACATGCCTATCCCCTCTCTTTCTCACCTCTATTATCTAATTTGCTATGACATGCACATCCTTTCCCCTATTCATATCTACTTTCTATGACCGCTCTTTGTCTTGTCAAAATTGATATATCATGCCTACTTCGCTACCTGCTTTTCCCATATTAAAACTTACTTCATCTTTTTTGTCTTTCTTCTCTTTCCTTGTTTACTCTTGCTATTTTATTTACTGCTTTTACGTATTCAATCATGCAAATACTTAACAGCGTGTTATTAACTCTGCATAAAGCATGCTCGACATCACATTCCAGTCGTGCCAATTATAAACATAACGACGCTTGACGAGTGTTTGCGCTCATCTAAAATTACCCATTTTGAATCGGAAAGGCTTATTTGCGATAGACTAGTCGATCAACGGTGCATTCGACGGTGCCGTGCCTTTCCCTCTCAAGATGTCCACTTGAGAGTACTTGTCTAGAAAATTCTAGAAACCTTACTCCAATATCAAATTCACATGCATCATGTTAAACCTTGTACGCGTTAAAACATTGTTAACGTAATAGCCTGCTAAGATAAGCCTTTTCCAAAGCCCGACGGGATTTCCATAATGCCAATAGGCATCATCATGCTATGTGCATTACTTGGAGAACATATGCCAATATGTTGATCATTATTGTGTAAATGGTCAAATATGGAGGGGGAAAGGGCTAACATTTATTTATTTTCTTAAAATGAAGCACGATGTCCCCATGTTCGTCCAAAACATCCTACCTCTCCTACTTCACTGGTGGAACGACCTTGCGCCTTGAGACAAGAATCATGTGAGAAGAGTACTTGGTGACTTGTCGTCTTTGCTTAATATACAACCAAATAGAGCTTTGATTGAGACTGCTACCATGTTGTTGGAAAAAGAGTGGTCTTCAAATTTGGTGACTTATAAATGACTCCTATCCTAGAAGAAATATGAGGTTTTTCTAAGATGCCATGGGGTAAACCAGGATTACTAGTGCAAGAGAATCACACCCCTGGCAGTTCTCTAAAAAGGCTAGGTTTTAAGAAAAAAAAATGAGTTGCTTTGTTTAAAGAAATAATAAATCCCATTTGAATTTCTTTATGAACGGTACATGCATAGTAAGTCATATCGCCTTCATCGTGATGAACTCGCCATTACCTCTTTTGGTTAGACACATCGCCGGGTTTATGTGTTCATCATCTGCTTCATGGGTTTGTTTATATTTCTAATGAAAGTGGGAAGGATTCACACTTGTTTGGCTATGCTTGCGATAACTTTGATTGAAGGCATCGAGGGGAAAATCTACACCATCATCCCTATGATACTAGCTAAAATGTACCGCGCTCAAGATCGGTGAAAGCAGGGGTTCAGACATTTTAAAAGTTGTACTCTAGTATTGCAAGTCTGGTTATTAAAACACTTTCAGAGGGGAGAATATCATCAAGAGCTTCTGCGACGACCATTGAATGAATACATGGATTACCACAACCCAAGGAAAATGACATTCATCCTAGATAGGTTCGCACAACCCGGAAGTGCTGTAAGTTGGGTACGTTTGTTCAGCAATCAGACAGAGGAAAAGGTGCATTGGATGTTTGAGTGGTTTCCTAGCAGTTAGTTCAACATCAGGTCGAGGGATACTACTCATTTGGTATTGATCGCGTTGCGAGACATTTATCGATATAATCCTATAAGGGCAATGAGACAGGTAGGAAGAAAACAAGTCATATCTGGCGTTTCCAACACTGTCCAGTACAAGGCAGGTTTCAAAGGGGACATCATTCCTTTCAAGTTCGAGGCGCAGCATATGTGGAACCAGAAGGTCATTCTGGCAAAGGAGACTGTCGATCCAGACAAGTGCCATTCCGGTCGTGTGTATTTCTATCCATCATGGTTCGTAGATGATATAGTGGGATACATCAAGCTAGGGGTCAATCTGGAAAACAGGATCATCGATGATGCTGTTGAGGCACTGGTCAAATATAAAAGGCTTCGCAAAAGGGTTTTCGAGTACGAAGCCAGGCATCTGGAACATCATAAAATAGACATTGAGGCTATAAAGGAATAGAAACGGATCGCCACTGAGTCAACATAGAGGTTGGAATATCTGGAACATGGATTGATGGAACTCGAAGGAAAGATGAGAAAGAGGCTTGCAGACTGTCAAAACCGGATGGTAGCGAAGGAGGGCATCTAGCAAAGGATTAATTATTATTGGGTAGCCAAAAATGGAGAAGGTCCCTCAGGAACAAAGTAGATTTAGCAAATAATGTTCTTTACTGTTTTCTAGCTTAGTTTACATTTCGATTGTAATAAGGATAAACGCCATTGGTGACTTTATTATTATTGTCGATTTAGTAAAAGTTTGGCTCATTTTCACAGTACTGAAATGACGCAATATTGGAATCAATTTTATCCAAGTCTATGTGTCTCTTAGACCTACCACGGGCACAACAAGGTCACCAAATTAGGACGTGAATTATTACATGATTTTGCCAAACATGTTTAATACTGCAAGCATTCTTTCAAATATCTCTTACTAACTCGGTTACCTTTTGCTTTTTCTTTCTTTTGATTATTCCCATTCCCCAAGGTTGGTTTGTGAATACTGGCATCGTCAGCATGTCACACTAGATTCAGAGGTCCTCAACTTCCTCCTCCACCAAGCGATCCCAAAAGCAAGAACAAGGGAAAAGCAAAGAAGGATGATATGAGTAGTATCAGAAAGGATAATGCCACCATGGCAGAAAATGTCAAAATTTTAGATGGTCAAAGCACTCCAGCACAAAATTAAATGGTGCTACATCTGGAAGAAAAGATCTTGGAGCTACAAGGAGAACTTGAGCAGGTCCGAAACTTGGAAAGCCTCTCTCTCACCCTAAATGTCTCTGTTATTAACCAACAAAATCCAAACACCCAGAACCAAGCACCACCATAAAACACGCAAAACCAAAACCCGCCACCAAACCCTTATGCACCACACCAGTACCCCACACATCCCCTAAACCTCCATCCTCCTTCAGTACCAACTCCTCAAGAATGACACCATCATCACCCAACCCAATACCCACAGACTACCACTTATTATACTCCCCAAAATATACCACAACCCACTCTTGACCTCCAAAACTCAAAAAATGACATCCCTTATGCCCAAATCCACGGAGTCCACCAAAGCAACCCGATATATGTGGAAACCTTACCCACACCCAACAAAGAACCCTATACAAACCCGAGTCGACTGAGAAGGACCTGGTCATCAATAATATTGCGGAAGAACTCAAGAAGCTCTCTGGCAGAGTTTAGAGTATCAAAGGTGGCAAAGGCGTTGAAGGTTTAAATTATGAAGACTTGTGCATTCAACCAGATGTAGAGTTTTCTGAGGGGTAAGAACCTCCCAAATTAAAATGTTCCATGGAACTGGTGATCCAAAAGTGAATCTGAGGACATATTGTGACAAGATTGTAGGAGTGGGCAAAAACGAACAATTCCACCTGAAGTTGTTCATGCAAAGCCTCACAAGTGATGCATCGTCTTGGTACATTAGTCAGGATCTGAAGAAGTGGGTGATCTGGGTAAGCATGGTGTCAGACTTTATGGATAGATTCAGGTTCAACATAGAGAAGGTACCAAATGTTTTTTCTACCTTCAGAACCTAGAAAAGAAACCAATAGAAACCTTCCGTGAATATGCTACTCGGTTGAGATCTGAGGCTGCAAAGGTAATACCATCACTCGAAGAAGAAAAAATGAATAAGTCCTTCATTAGAGCTCAAGACCTGCAGTACTATGAAAGGTTGATGTTTATTGAGAACTACAAATTTTGTAACATCATATAGTTAGGAGAAAGAATAGAAGAAGGGATTAAAAGTTGGATAGTGACGAATTTTGAAGTGCTACAGCCCACAAATAATGCCTTACAATCAGGAGGTATTTCAAAGAAAAAGGAAGTAGGTGCTATCATGGTAGCCCAACGTCCTAAATCTCCACTCACATACCTAACACCTCCACCCACATATCAACCTTTACCCCCTAGATACCAACAACCCACTACCACCTACCATGCCTATAACAATCAACTTGCATATTACCATTCACCATCACCAGCACGCCAAAACTACCAAAAACCGCGACCAAACATTAAATGCAGACCACCTAGACAATACACCTGATTGCTGAGCCCACAGACCATCTATATGATAGATTGAAGGTTGCTGGTTATGTCATTCCGATCCCTGCTGTTTCTATGGAGAATTCCTCTCGGTGGATTAACCCGAAAAAGACATGTGCCTATCTTTCGGGCATGAAAGGTCATACAATTGATGAGAGTCGCACACTAAAGGACAAGATTTAGACACTTTTCGAAAACAAGGTCATACAGGCAAATGCAACTGCACCAAATGTGTGCAATAATCCTCTCCCGGATCACAAAGTTAGGGACTAAATGTAATAGAGAATAATAGAGAATGGTACTTGAAAGGGTCGGTCGGACTCATTCGGGGTGGTGATGATCCTAAAACGTCTCCGATCACCCTTACACCAGTTGTGGTACAAAGCCAAGCACCGTTTGGGGTCGAGGTAGATGCACCCTTCACTGTACTGATAGCTCCATCACCATCCTACAAGTCTGATGCCATCCCATGGGACTATGTTGCGGAAGCCAGGAGAAAAGAGAAAGCAAAAATGGAGGAGACAAGTATGGCACAAGGCATTACCAGAACTGGCAGAGTCTATACACTTGAAAACTTTGGGGGAACAAGCAAGGAATCTGCATCTAAACCACCTATTATCGAGACATGTTGATGACCTTTGGAGGAAAGCACAAGCAAAGGAATACTCTTCCGTTGATCATCGGAACATAACTCCCGCTCAGATATCCATTTTGTCGCTGCTGCAAAACTCTGAGACACACAGGAATGCCCGGATGAAAGTGTTGAGTTAAGCTTATGTACCAAACAACATCACTAGTGGGGAGATGGCCAACATGGTCGGGCAGGTAATAGAGAGTCACAAAATCACCTTTCACGAAGATGAGTTACCACTAGAAGGACTAAGTCACAACAGGGCATTGCACATCACAGTGCAATTTAAGGACAAGTTCATCGCCAGGGTCCTAATAGACGGAGGATCCACTCTTAACATATGCCCACTGACCACTCTAAAGAGGTTGGCTAAGTGTCCGCAAAAAATACGGATGGGAAGAATGAATGCGAAGGCGTTTGATGGATCCCAAAGAGCCACAATCGGGGAAATCAACCTCAACTAGCAAATGGGCCCAACCTTGTCTGATTTTGAGTTCTAAGTGCTGGATATATATGCTACCTATAACCTAGTGTTGGGATGACCATGGATACACGCTGCTGGAACAATGGCTTATAATCTGCATCAGGCTGTGAAGTTTTAATGGAATCATCAAGATGTGATTATCCATGGATATGGAAGCAACCCCATCTACACCAATCAGACTGTTCCAGTAATTGAGAATAGGAAGAAGCTGGGTGGAGAGACGTACCATCCCATTGAGCGGGTCAACGCAATTGAAAAGGATCGATGGTGGGGTAACAAGATAGAAAGCATATTACTATGGATAGGGTATGAACCTGGCAAGGGTCTCTGCAAAAACCTCCAAGGGATCACCAAGACTTTACAACCAAATCGCCACAGTACAACCCTTGGCCTCGGGTATGAAGATACATGGCAAGAGTACCAAGATTGGTCACCACCATGGCGTGGTCCTTATTATCCACTGGAACAACCGGTACCATTTCTACAACATACATTCCAACAAGCAGAGGTGATGTAGTGATCTGAGTAATATGAAGTCTTAGACGGCATGAGGAAGTTATTTCTGGATGAAGAAGATATGGATTTAAATGCCATAGTTGAGGAGGAAGAGGAGGAGGAGGAGGAGTAAGACCTTATCGTTCACACCGTTGAAAGAGGAACCATTCTCAAGAACTGGACTACTACACCGTTCCGGGCCCGTCGAGTTCCTGGGTAGCTTGGCAGATTAGTATCAATTATTTTTAAGCATTTGAGACATTTTCAGTATTTTGTTTTGAAATAACCGCTCGAGTCATTGAGTCGCATTTGTTAACACTTTAAAGATTTCAATTAATGCATTGCTATTTTTCGTATTTACTATTATTCTCTGCATTTTCTCCCTTTACAAAATCTTTATTACATATCCCGATGAACCTGTGACTGTAACATGTAATCAGACAATTCAACATAAGGATAGTGATTTAGAGGATCTGGAAGATGATACAATACATGAGGAAATCGTCAGAGAAGTGGAAAATTTTCAAAACATGCCAATGTCCAACTTGGAGGAAACTGAAGCAGTTAACTTAGGAGATTCCAAAACGGTCAAGGAAAAACGCATAAGGATTCATCTATCACTGTCAGAGAAAGGAGAGCACATCAGATTCCTCAAAGAATATCAAGATATCTTTGCACGGTCCTACCGCGACATGACGGGTCTGAGCATATCCATAGTCGCTCACAAGCTACCCACTAACCCTACATGTCTACCGGTGAAACAGAAGCTCAGAAAGTTAAAGACGGATATGAGTTTGAAGATAAAAAAGGAGGTCACCAAGCAGATCACATCCAAGGCTCTTAGAGTGGTCGAGTACCTGACTTGGTTGGACAACATTGTGCCAGTTCTGAAGAAAGATGGGAAGGTCAGAGTATGTGTTCACTACCGAGATCTAAACAGAGCAAGTCCCAAAGATGATTTCCCGTTTTCTAATATACACATATTGATCGACAATTGTGCCAAACATGAACTCCAATCCTTTGTGGACTGCTTCCCGGGGTACCATGTGATCTGGTAGATGGGGAGGATGCTGAAAAGATAACCTTCGTCACGCCATGGGGAATATGTTGTTATAAAATGATACCATTATGTTTGAAGAACGCCGGAGCTACCTACATGAGAGCTATGACAACTATTTTCTACGACATTATACACAAAGATATAGAAGTTTACATGGACGACGTTATCATCAAATCCAAGAAGATCACGGATCACATAGCACATCTGAGGAAATTCTTCGGTCGGCTTTGAAGGTATAATCTGAAACTGAATCCTGCAAAGTGTGGTTTCGGAGTACCTGCCGAAAAATTGTTGGGATTCATTTTCAGTCGCATGGATTGAATTAGATCCATCGAAAGTTATAGAAATCCAAAATTTTCCACCTACGAAGAATTAGAAAGATTTGATGAGTTTTTTAGGGTGTCTCAATTACATCAGTCGCTTCATAGCACAATCAACTGTGATATACGAACAAATATTCAAGATGATGCAATAAGTTGGACTGAAGAATGCTAGAAAGCCTTCAACAAAATCAAGGAGTATCTGTCCAAACCGCCCGGTTTGGTCCCACCAGAGCCAAGAAGACCACTGCTGCTTTATTTGTCTGTGCTGGAAGGAGCCTTCGGTTGCATTTTGGGACAACATGACAAAACTGGAAGAAAGGAGCAGGATATATATTATTTGAGCAAGAAATTTAACCCTATGAAGCCCGGTACTCTTTGCTGGAATGCACCTGCTGTTCTTTGACATGAATAGCTCAGAAGTTGAGGCACCATTTCTGCACATACACTACATACCTCATATCAAGGATGGATCCACTGAAATATATCTCTCAGAAGCCCATGCCTA
The DNA here is from genome assembly GCA_005239505.1 of Nicotiana paniculata. Lineage (NCBI taxonomy): Eukaryota > Viridiplantae > Streptophyta > Magnoliopsida > Solanales > Solanaceae > Nicotiana > Nicotiana paniculata. The sequence continues at coordinate 72,051 of ML302006.1, read as the reverse complement.
GGGTAAGTTAGCAAAGTAGAAAATATTGTTGAGTGAGTTCAACATCATCTATATAACTCAGAAGGGGGTGAAAGGGAAAGCATTGGCAGATCATCTGGTAGAAAATGCCGTAGACGGAGAATACAAACAATTGAAAACGTATTTTCCCGATGAAGAGGTGTCGTTCGTGGGAGAAGATATCATTGAAGCATATGATAGTTGGAGAATGTTCTTTTATGGAGCATCAAACTTCAAAGGAGTAGAAATTGGAGCTGTCTTGGTATCAGAAATCGGCCAACATTATCTAGTGTCCGCAAAACTCAGGTTTCCTTCTATCAACAATATGGAAAAATATAACTCTTGCATCTTTGGACTCGGGTTGTCCATTGACATGAATGTTCAGGAGCTGCTGGTAATTGGAAATTCTGATCTATTGGTGCATCTTGTTTTAGGAGAATTGGCAACAAAGAAAACCAAAATATTTCCGTATTTTCACCGTTTACAAGAGCTAATCAAGAGGTTCACCAAAATAGAATTCAAACATGTTCCGAGGGTTCAGAATGAGTTTGCAGATGCATTAGCCACTTAGTCTTCCATGATACAACATCCAGACAAGAACTTTATCCATCCTATCCCAATAGGAATTCATAAGCAGCCACCTTACTATGCTCATGTTGAAGAAGAGAGCGATGGAAACTCGTGGTTCCACGACATAAAGGAATATTTGGAAAAGGGAGAATATCCAGAGAAAGCGGCCCATACTCAGAAGCACACGCTTCGAAGGTTAGCAAATCATTTCTTTCAAGACGGAGGAATTAAGTGTAGAAGAACTCTAGACCTGGGATTATTACGATGTGTCGATCTCAAGGAAGCATCCAGATCGCTCGAGGAAATACGTGCCGGAACCTGCAGACTGCACATAAATAGGTTCACTTTAGCCAAAAATATACTAAGAGCAGGGTATTTTTGGATGACTATGGAAACAGACTGCATCAAGTAATGTTCAGAAGTGCCACCAATGCCAGATACATGCTGACATGATACGTGTACCACCCAACGAACTCAATGCAATGAGTTCAGCTTGGCCTTTCTCGACCTGGGGAATGGATGTCATCGGCCTGATCGAGCTTGCCGCTTCGAATGGACATATATTCATTCTAGTGGACATAAACTACTTCACAAAATGGGTTGAAGTCGCATCTTACAAAGATGTGACTAAGAAACATGTAGTAGATATTGTCTGGGACCGCATTGTTTGTCGATTCGGAGTACCAGAGTCAATCATTACCGACAATGCTGCCAACCTCAACAACGATCTGATGAAGGACATGTGTTAAACCTTCAATATCAAGCATAAGAACTCCACGTCATACAAACAACAAATGAACGGAGCCGTGGAAGCCTCTTACAAGAATATCAAGAAGATATTGAGGAAAATGGTAGATAATTACAAACAATGGCATGAGAAGCTGCCATTCGCTCTGCTCGGCTATCATACAAAGGTTCGCACATCAATTGAGGCAACTCCTTGCCTATAGCTTTATGGTACCAAAGCAGTTATTCCTGCCGAAGTAGAAATACTTTTTCTAGGAATTATAGAAGAAGCCGAGCTCAGCGATGCAGAATAGGTACAGAGCCAATATGATCAATGAACTCTCATTGATGGTAAAAGAATGAATGCAGTGTGTCACGTTCACCTCTATCAGAACAGGATGGCGAGATCCTTCAACAAAAAGGTCAGATCTAGGCAATTCACGCCGGGGCAATTGGTGTTAAAGCGAATCTTCCCACATCAATAAGAAAGAAAGGTGATGTTTTCACCCGGTTGGCAGGGTCCCTATATGGTTCATAGGGTATTAACAGGACGATCACTTATACTTGCAGAAATGGACGGGGAAATTTGGCCAAAACCTATCAACTCAGACAGAGTCAAGAGATACTATCCCTAGGATTCTTCGCATTTCTTCATTTGATGTAACTAAACTACGCTTGAACTGGTTCAATTTAAGAGGGGATACTTAGGTAGCCCTATGTGTTGTGTCACATCTTAATAAGATCTTCATTTTCCCATTATCACAAACTGGGGAAAGTTCACATGTTCAAGTTGATATCGTCATGTGTGAACAGTCGAAAGTATTGTCAAAGTATGCACTTAAACTGGGGCAAAATTTTGAGGAGGACCCTAAACGTATCTAAATGTATCATAGTTGCCGGTTCATCTAAATTATTTGATCTCACATACTACAATACAATTCAAACAACTATATTTTTTTTCAAATAATTTGTCAAGTGCATACATATTTTCAAAAACATTGTATCTATGACAGCCAAATCTTAACCAGGGTACTCAAACAAGACTTCAAGACAAGAGTGAAGACAAAGAAAGGGGTCAAGAGCACGAACAGACCTTCCCCCCCGCAAAAGTCACGATTTTTCATCGAATGCAAGCACAGAAAAGCAGCAATATTCAAAAATACATACACACATCAAATCATTACCTTCATGATGACAAGTTACCAAACGCGAACACATCCAACTAAGAAATATTTCACTCTCTCACAGTCATTCATCACTTTTCTTGTATAAGTCTAAGTATTGCCGTACGTTGCATGAGACTAATTATTGTCTCTTATTCTTGCATGAGGCTAAGCATTGCCTCCCTAATTGTATAAGGCTAAGCACTACCTTTCCCTGCATGAGACTAGGAATTGTCTCTTCTTATTACATGAGGCTAAGCATTTCCTCCTTAATTGCATAAGACTAAGCAATACCCTTCCCCGCATAAGACTAAGCATTGTCTCTTCTTCTTGCATGAGGCTAAGCATTGCCTCCCAAATTGCATAAGGCTAAGCACTGGCTTCCCTGCATGAGACTAAGCATCATCTCCTCTTCCGGCATGAGGCTAAGAGTTGCATCCATAATTGCATAAGGCTAGGCACCGCCTTTATTTGCATGAGACTAAGCATTGTCTCCGTTATTTGCATGAGACTAAGCATTCTCTCCCGTTCTTTCATGATACTAAGCATCGTCTCTATTTTTTGCATTAGACTAAGAAATATCTCCCTTTTTTGCATGATACTAAGCATTGTCTCCTCAACCTGCACGAGGCTAAGAATTGCCTCCCTAATTGCATAAGTCTAAGCACTGCCTTTCACTACATGAGACTAAGCACTGTCCCCGTTTATTGCATAAGGCTAAGCAATGCCTCCGTAATTGCACAATGCTAAACACTGCCTTCCCTTGCAGGAGACTAAGCAATGTCTCTCTTCTTTGCATCGGACTAAGCACTTCCCTCATCTCACATAAGACTAAGCCTTGTCGTCTCTTCCTCGCACATGACTAAGCATCCTATCTTTGCATTTCATAGGCTGAAATATCGCCATTTCGTCTGAAGGCGTCATCCTCATAGCCTGCAGACACCATTCCATGGCTTGAAGATCTCTTAAAATTGCACATCTTCATTCAAAGGCATCATACTCCAGAGGCACCATCCTCATGGACCGAGGGCACCACTATGGCCTGCAAATTCATTATCATATGCTTCATGGACCAGGACATCATGGTTTAAGGACATCATCCTCGGTGTTAAAACACAACCTTCATTGTCCAAAGGGAATTTGCACTATGTTTAAATTTTCGTAATAAGCTATATATATTCGCATGCACCGTGTTTTAAGTTTTACAGGTAGTCGGGAGTAGCTGTTCTGCAAACAGGAGCAATCTTCGCTCCGGTTACCGTTCACAACGTTCACATCCTTTGGCTAATTCAAACATAACCAACAGTTCCTACCTCTCGCACCATGACCGTTCAGACATCTGGCTCGTGATACATCCACAACATACATTTCACATTCATGATTCCGCTTATGATATTTTCTACCCAAAAAAACCTTTTCGAAACATAGGACCATTCTTACAATAAATACATCGATTTCGTTCACCGTTGGATCCATAACTACACAAGGCATGATTCTCGTAACAACAGGGATATGTACGCAACTCAGGAACCAAGTTTCGACCTCATTTTCCAAATCACATCATTCTCACTCAATTCGACAAAAATTGGTCATCATTTTCTTTACCCGACAACTCTTTCATTATTCCCGGGTAAAGAGGGGCAGCTGTTGATACCCAATTTTACCCTTATATTTTTCAAAAAAGTATATATATTTTCAAAATATTATTTTGCATCATTACTTAATTTATAAGATTTATACAGGTATTCTTATCACGACCCCAAATCCTAAATCGGCCGTGGTGGCTCCTATCGTTGAACTAGGCTAGCCAACAATCACATATTTACAGTTTCTTTCAAAAATCCCAACTCATTTTCAACATTTCATACACGTATATAAAATTACTGAATCCATTAAGCAAAACAATAGTTAAACAGTCTAAAATCATCCCAAAGATCCGGAGTCAACATGTCATGAGCATCTAAGGAATAATGCAAAACCTTGGAACGAAGAACTAGGTGCAAAATAAGAAAGGGAAAACAAAGATGATGTGGACGCTGAACAGCTACCTCTATGTCCCGACTCCGGCTCCGCACAAAAATAGATGACTAACGCTCGGTATCAGCACTTATATCTGCACACAGGGGTACAGGGAGTAACGTGAGTACGCCAACTCAGTAGTAATAGAAATAAATCAAGTCTAAGCAGTAAAAAACACATAAAATCAAATCATCAGTTCATAATAAGCACAACCTTTCTTTATATATATTTATGAAATCAACATGCCTTAAAATCCAACTTCAGTAAAATCCATTTAAAAATGCGTTCTCCTAAAATATAAGAAATAAAAATACATGAAGAATTTAGTATAAAATGAAATAAGGCATAAGTAGCCCCTCGGGCCAAAACATGAACCATAAATCGCCCCTCGGGCAGAACATCACTCAGCACAACTCACAGTCACTCAGTATCAGCCCCTCGGGCAATGTCACTATCACGCATGCCTCCTAATCACTCGTCACTCTGCACTCCGCACTCCACACTCGCACTCAGTAGGTACATGCGCTCACTAGGGGTGTGTACAAACTCCAGAGGGGCTCCTTTAGCCCAAGCGCTAATATAAAGCCACCTCGTGGCATATCATATCCTCACAATCAGGCCCCCGGCCTCACTTAGTCAGAAACACTCAAAAGCCCCTCGGGCGTAAGAGTAAAACGGGGTACTCGACCCAAAACATCATTTTATATCTCAAAATAGTGTAACTAAGGCTGAGTTTCGAAATCAGTTAAACATAACATGACTGAGTGTAAATCATAAGTCAACATAGTGAGGAAAATAGCAGTAAAAAGCCCCCAAGGGGTCTAAACAAGTCGGCCCGAGGCCCCAAACAAGGCTTATAGCCCAAATATAGCAATAGTTTTAGAACACAATTTAACATATGATTTAGAATAAAAATACGCAACCCAATAGTTTCCGCGGAGAGGACCAAGTCCAATCAAAAAATCAGTGCACGCGACATACTCGTCATCCGACATGTGTGCCATTCTTAAAATAGTGAGAAAATCCGAAGTCTGGGGTTTCATACTCTCAGGACATGATGTATAGCCATTAATTACCTCCACCCGGGCCAAAATACTAATCCGCGGTGCTCTTGCCCCTCGAATTGGCTCCCGATTGCTCCGAATCTAACCAAAACCAGATTAACATCATTAATATACACTAAACGAACAAGGCTCAAATGAAAACTATCAATTTTAGGAACAATTCTCGAAATTGGCCAAACCCGAGCCCCGGGCCCACGTCTCAAATTTGATAAAAATCACAAAACAAGAATCCTCATTTCCTTACGAGTCTACCCATACCAAATTACCAATATCAAACCTCTATTACCCACTCAAATCACGAAAAGAAATTTCCAAATTTTCCCAAATTTTATACTTTAATTCCTCAAACTGCATGGTGAAAATCAATAAAAATTCATGAAATTAAATCAAAATGATTGAAGAACAACTACCACAAGAATCCCACTGAAAATCTCGTCCAAATTCTCTTTCCCTCGAGATCTCTAATGGAAAAATGAGTTATGGCCAAAAACCCTCGAAATTAGAACTTAAAAACTGACTGCCCAGATTTTACTCTTCGCGAACGCGGCCCTAGGCACGCGTTCGCATAGCACATTCCATCAGGCCCCTATTTTTACTCATTACGATCGCACCATTTACCCACGTGATCCCGAAGCTTCGACTCCCTAACCTATACGATCGCGTACCCAGTCATGCGGTCGCCAAGAAAAATTGCAACAGCCTCACGCGCCCCCTTTTCTTTTACGCGATCGCACAAGGAATCAAACGACCGCACTGCTCAAGACTGCCCAACCTATGTGATCGCAAACCTTATTACGCAATCACATAGAACAAATCTGCCTGCCTCAATCTTTACTCTACGCGATCGCAGCAATCAAAAATACCAACACATCTCATGACCACATTCAAACTTATTCGAGCCTTCGAAACACCAAAAACAATGCAAAAAACACCAAAATCACATCAAATTCAAGCCTATGAACTTTGAAATTTCTAAATTTCACCAAAGATGCCGAAACCATCCAAAACACATCTGACCGACCTGAAAATTTGCACACATATCCAAAATGACATTACGAACCTTCTCCAACTTCAAAAATTCTATTCCGACCCCGATAGCCTATTTTCCCCTGCCGACCAGAAATCGCCAAAATTAACTTTCGCCAATTCAAGCATAATTCTACGCCGGACATCAAAACTTCATTCCGAACACACTCCTAAGTTCCAAATCACCAAACGAAGCTGTCCGAGCCATAATATCTACATTCTGAGGTTGTTTATCAATAAGTCAACTCCCAGTTGGATTTTCCAATTATTAAGCAAATTTAAGAGACTAAGTGTCTCGGTTCAAACCACGACCACTCTGAACCCGAACCAACTGACCCAACACAACATAAATAGTCTAAGCAACATACGATAAAGTAGAAACAGGGGAAACAGGGCTAATTTCACGAAACGACCGGCCGGGTCGTTACATCCTCCCCCTCTTAAACAAATGTTCGTCTTCGAACGGGTCTAGAAACATACCTGGAGTCTCGAATAAGTGAGGATATCTGCTCCGCATCTCCTGCTCGGTCTCATAGGTGGTATCCTCCACTAGTTGTCCTCTACACTGAACCTTCATTGAAGCTATATCCTTAGACCTCAGCTTTTTGACCTGACGACCCAAAATAGCCACTGGCTCCACCTCATATGACATATCACCCTCGAGATGAATCTTGTTGAAGTCTAAAACATGGGACGGGTCACCAACATACTTCTGGAGCATCGAAACATGGAACACCGGATGAATACTCGATAATCTGGGAGGCAAGGAAAGTCTATAAGCCACATGCCCAATCATTTGAGGCACCTCAAATGGCCCAATGAACTGGGGACTCAGCTTTCCCCTCTTCCCGAACCTCATAACACCCTTCATGGGTGAGAACTTCAGCAACACCTTCTCCCCAACCATGAAAGACACATCTCGAACCTTCCGATCAGTATAACTCTTTATCCTAGACTGCACCGTACGAAGCCGCTCCTGAATCAACTTCACCTTACCCAACACATCTTGAACCAAATGTGTGCCCAATAGCCTAGCCTTGCCTGGCTCGAACCAACCAACCAGAGATCATCACCTACTACCGTATAAAGCCTCATACGGAGCCATCTGGATACTCGACTGATAACCATTATTATATGCAAACTCCGCGTTAAAGCCCATGTTTTCGTACGTGAGAGTACATCGTAACTCAATTGGTGCAAGCTCAGAAGTAAGATTATATTTGACGGAATATAAAGTAATTTAATCATGTTACATTGGAGGTTACAAATATTTAAGATTATGAATAACTAGTACCAAGAGGGTTGGAAAGCTTAGAAGCTAAACCAATTGAAGAAAATAAGTTTCGTTGAATGTGGACCAGTTTGGAATTTTATAACATGTACTTTAGGGTGAGACTATGGTTCATTACATTATAAGGAGTTTATGATATGATTTAATTTCTATCATATGATGGTTGTGTTCTACATTTTGAATTCAAGCAAGTTGTGGAACAAAAGTCGGCAAAGGTCTTCACAAGTTACACTCATAATGTGCTTAAAATTAGGCCAAATGTAACTGAGAGTTTCTCCCAATATACATGGAATTATTGGATGATCTACCAACCAAGTTTAATATCTATGAGATTAGTTTCCAAATCATTAAACCTTTCATCGATACGACGTAGGATTAGATAGATATTTGCAGTTTTGCGAGACTGCACATACATCATAAGTGACAAGTAGGTGGATCACTAGAGCTTTTTGAGCAATACATTTCATGTGCTATGTGAGGTATTATTGGGACATGTGATATACCAAATTGAAGGTCTTGGTATATAACAAAAATTATATATGAGTCGACACATGTTTTTGAGCCTCTAAAAGAGCATAAGTAATGCAACATAGTCGGAACAGGGCCCCGACATACCCATAATATCTATAAAAAAATGCATACCAAGACCACGGCAAGTCCGGAGAAAGGATCTCGCCTATAACCGCTGATCTAGAAAGCCTATTGTGCTGGGGGAGTTTTGTCTACCCGTCTATCAGGACCTGCAGCACGACATGCAACATCCACAAATAAAAGGACGTCCAACGAATAACTGAGTACGTAAGGCAGGAAAGCATAAATAAGAACAGTAATGTGAAGAGAGATTTAGGAGATACATCCTGTAGCATCTGAGCGCTTCTAAGGGACATTAACATGAAATGCATGATACATACATACACATATTCTTTTTAAACATCCGCCTCTGTGGGCATCATCATCATAATAGAACATTCGCAATTGTGTGCATCATCATTATCATATCATACCCGGCCTCAAAGAGGACTCGCTAAACCCAACATATAAATGGTTAAACATTAGGTGTCCTACCCGTCCGACTATAGCGCGGCTCGGTAGGGTAAAATATATACATATATATAATTCATGCAGGAGACATTGGAATCATGTTCTGAACATTTCGGAGCGATGTAAGGTCGATATTCTCCGTACACCTCATTAGGGATAACTCTTCATCAAGAATATTATAAGAATCATGATGTACCAAGAACATTGATAACATAAGAATAAGAGAAGCAACCTTAACATCAACTGTTCCATAAGAAGGGAAACAATGTAAGTACTGCTAGCTTCTAAGAGTAGGGTATCTTTGGAAGCTCGTTCATTGCATTATGTACAATCGGAGTCGTGCAAAAGAAGGAAAGGGATAACCCCACATACCTTGTATATACTGTCCCAACCTCAAGCTATACAAATGTCACAACTCCTTAATCTGCAATAAGAAAAATGACACTATCCTTATCGTTTAAGTGTCATAACTATTATGTATCGACCACAACCTATTTTACGATGAAACGGACATCCCCTCCCCTATTTTTATGACTTCACACAAGTTAAAACAATCACCAAAAATCCCAAAAAAAATCAATAATAATCATATTGAGCCTCCCAAAATAGTCCACACACAACCTAATCACTTCACACATAGGACGACCATTGTAGTCGTGTCAAACGACCCGAAAATGTTACAACGAATGACCAGATCACAACCCTAAGTCTATATGGTGTTTATCCACACTCTTCCTCCTCCAAAACTCCACAAAACAGTAGTAAAACACACAGCCGAACAACAACACAAAACAGTCCGCTACAAGTCAAAAAACTCGAACTCACGGCTTCCGATCACCGTCCCGTGAGTTCTAACTATTAGGAAACATATTTATCAACCTTCCTTGATATCTAAACACTTAAATACAGATATTAGAATTTTCTTAACTATGAATTACCTTCCAAAACTCTAACTACAAAGAAAAAGGAGAGGCTGTATAATGACACTTACGTCGTAGGGATATTTTTGATGTTATTGCTTCTTGATTTCTTGCCCGGAATGATAATCTTCTTTGAAACCCTACAAGATAGCTTGAGGTTGTGTTTATGGGTGTTATCTGGTATTTTTATTCTGAATAATGAATAGAAAGCCGACCTAAGGTTTATATATATATCATGTTTGGTAAAGTTAAAGAGGTTCTAGCTTGGCACCCTAGGATTGGTCCATCTTCCGACACTTATATCTTTTTATCCTGATGTCATATGAATGAAAGGTTAAGAACGTTGAAAGCTAAATTCCAAGACCTTCAATTTGGTATATTATATGTCCCAATAAGACCTCATAGAGAACATGAAATGTATTTCTCAAAAAACTCTATTGATCCACCTACTTGTCACTTATGATGTTTGCGCAGTCTTGTGAAACTACAAATATCTCTCTACTCGTACGTCGTATCGATGAACGGTTTAATTAATTGGAAATTAAACTCATAGATATTAAAGTTGGTTGGTAGATCATCCAATAATTTCAATTATATTGGGATAAAATCTCAGTTACATTTGACCTAATTTTAAGCACATTATGAGTGTAACTTGTGAAGACCTTTGCCGACTTTTCTTCCACAACTTTATTGACTTCAAAATGAAGAAAACAACTATCATATGATAAAAATTAAATCATAGAATAACCTCCTTATCATGTAACTAACCATAGTCTCACCCTAAAGTACATGTTATAACATTCCAAACTTGTCGACTTTCGACGAAACTTATTTTCTTCAATTTGTTTAGCTTCTAAGCTTTCCAACCCTCTTGGTACTCATTAATCATGATCTTAAATATTTGTAACCTCCAATGTAACATGATTAAATTACTTTATATTTCATCAAATATAATCTTATTTCTGACCTTACACCAATTGACTTACGATGTACTCTCACGTACGAAGACATGGGGTGTAACATCATTCCCCCCTTTGGAACATTCGTCCTCGAATGTTGACTAATGCACTTTTCCATATCTTAAGCATCAACTCATACGAATAATTTAATATTTTCCTTTCAATCTAGTGTGTTTTTCGGTGAATAAATCCAAAGGCTAGAACATTCTCCCCTTTAGGCCTCTTTCTCACACCACGACTTGTGGTCGAACTCCTTTCAATGTCGTAACTATTTCTACCTTCTTTCATGCAGCCTAGACAATTCTAACCTTGAATGTGCGCCAATGCGACTCTTATCTCCTTTTTTTTTATTTCTTGTTAGCTTTTGACCTATATTTATGATTCACTTGTTGAAGATATATTGTACTATGACAAGTTGTCCTTATGGGTATCTATAAGTGTACTAAAGTTCCTTGTTTGGTATTTTGTTGAACTTACGACTATTGTTATATCTTGTTTCATAGCCTCAGTTATCTATGCTTATGACTTTACCGCTACTAGGTAGGTCATACAATACCATAACTCTTACTTCGGTTTATTATTATGGAGACTTGCCACCCAACTCCAGGTTTTTCTCTCACCGATTATCCTATATGTATAAATCTAAGCCATTTAATGCTTCCTTATTACTGTCCATCTTAATAATGGCAGCATAATCTCATCTCATACTTTGTAACTTTCATCCATTCATTGTTGATTTACCTTCATATTGATCTATAATCTACCACTGATAATTTAAAATCTCTTATGTAATATATCGTCACTAGGGCTCACGTCTCATCGGGGAACATCTGAAGTGATTTTCCTGATCCACTTAGGGATGATACTATAATGCAATAACTGTATTTCATAGCATCCCAATGTGATTCATCTTATGGGGGTATTCTAATCCCGTGCAGTTCATGAAATACTTGTTCTCTAAATCATTACTCAATCAAAGGTCTAAACGTCATCCTCTTATCATTTATCATAATTACACCCTTACTTTACTACCATGGTAGCATTTTATCTCTTCTAAATGCTCCTAGTTTTAAAATCCTTTGAGTTCACTCATGATATACTGAGGTTTTTATAATTGTATGGAAACCATCACCTCTCTTGTTGTGATGGGTTTAATCCAGAGGAATTACCTATTCTCGTCACCTTCTCACACACCTTTTCTTATCTTTACTCCTTCCTAGCTAAAACCTTGTTTCTCTACCATACTTTAGCTTGCGACGTACGCACATCTACTTATACTACTCGTAATATTCCTTTCATCATGTTAGCACCATAGATTTCCTTTCACGCCTTCTGAGTTGTCTTTAAATGTCAACAATTACTTTTCCTAGTCGTTATACCACTTGCTGCATGGATACTTGGCCTATCTTAGTGCTCATGAATACAGGAGTTCCCTATAACTCATATGATCTCAATTATTAAGTTTTGATTGATTTTTTTTTTCTTCTTCCGTTCATTAACTACGATAGGTTCCACTTTCTTATGGAGTGCATACAACATTATAGTGAGACTGTTGTTACAAGACCATTTCTACTCTAGGTCACTATGCTTATGTTGAGGCCTGCTTCCTTATTTCCTCAGCTAATCTTTCGTTGTAGTACTTAGGGAAGAACTTCTAACTCTTATAAAGATGAGACCTTATTACATTGTATATCGCTCGGTATTTCTGATGTTCTTACTCGCCTATCATTATCCTTAGTTACTTACCTGCATGCCCTTGTGCTTGTGGGGTTTCTTCTGAATTGAAATTTCAGTTGTCTCCATTGTGCCACTCCCTTTTATTTCTATAACACTTATATTGTACCTTCTACTACCCCAACTCATGTCTGAATACTTCTCGAGGATTGCGATTTTGTTTCTAAGAGACTTAATTTCCTATGCTGGGTTTCACTACGTTTATCTTGCATGATCTACTAATTTGCCTATATCCTCCTATCTATTCATAACTAGGCTCTCCCTGAATCAACTACTGACTACCCATTGGTCCACTCTGATATCTTTATTTTATGTAACGCCTATTGGGTTATGTCTTTCGTCTTAACTTACCTCTTATACGGGATCCTTATGTATCATGTTTTCATTCACACTTATATATGAATATCATCGAGTGTGAAACCCTTATTGATTCTCCCCAACATCATGCTTGCATAATGTTCTGGAGTTATATTATAGTTGTAGGATATGAATAAATGCAATCTTATTACTTTCACCTTTTTACCACATTCTTCCTTTACCATTCGATATCTACCTCTTCATCATTGGCATTTTGTTTCTACATCTTCACAGACATTACTCGCCTTGCGGTAACCCTTCTACACCAAGTATAATTGAATTTCATACACACAAGGGTGACACGTGGTATAACTGGCACATTTAGTCCCTTAAGCTTAACAATGCTCATAGTGCTTCTTTAGGGAAACGTCTTCGTGAATGACCTTTAAAGGTTATTATTCTATTGTTCATTCTATTATTGTCAAAACACAATCTTTGAAACGATGTCGACTATTACCAATTCCTTTGGTTCCTAATTAATGTTTGATCTTTTTTTCTTGTTTATTATCCCATACTAATTTCTATTACTTGGGGGGTCTAACTTTTCCTTATGGTAATCGCGTGTGAGTCACCAACTCATTTCTCGAAATGAGGGTATAACTTTATGTCATACACTTTTGTATTTTCTCAAGGCCTGTCTCCTTTGATTTTTTTTTCCTTCACTTGACTATAGACTTTATCATTATACCATATTATGATTTACCACTATCACTCATTTATGACCTCTTACTCATAATGTTTCATTTACTCTCTTCTTATTCTCATGCTAATATCTCTGTCTATTGCCCTATTATAAAGACTTCAACATGACATTCTTTCACATTTAGCTCCCCCTGCTTCATATCACTTTTTCTTTGGGACTCCTAAGATTCTTCTTCTTCTTTCTTTTTACTAGTGGCTGGAGTCATACTAAGGCAAATATTTATCCCTTCTAGGATCCTAGTGCCTATCTTCTGAAATTTCTGAATATTCTAGTATTCATATCTGACTGTTCTATTCTAGAGTGACCATATGGCTATCTCCAAATGAGAACTATTACCATGATCTGCACTACCCTTGAAAAATGTTAAATAATGATAACAATATAACCACAATTTTCGGTTACTCTAATCCTAGTTGGATCCTGATATCATATCCTTCTCTTAAATTATTTCAGCTAGCTCCCATAGGGCATAATTGATATTGGTATGGACAATTGTAGATATCTCTGTTACCATTGAAAGTAACTAAAAATGCTTATATTTCTCTGCCAGAATTATAAATACTGATAATCTTTATTAACTAGGTAACTCGTGCCACTCTTTATCTTGCTTCTTTTACTTACTAAAACTCGTATCTACCTTATGATTCTCTTATTTCTTTTTACCATATGGGTAGATAGATATTATTTCCTTATAGCTCCTTATTAAGAAACTAACACATCTTAGTACACACATAATCTACTGAAGCCCTCACATTTACTCATCATAAGCATGATGCAAAATTGAGTTCCTCTAACTCAACTCTTCCACAGCCATATTGCAGTCTCTTACCATCCATCTTTCTAGATGTATGCATCGTCGTATTATAAATAAGATAGAATTGAAGAAATTGAGTTCTTACGATTGAGCTCTACCACACGATCTAGAGTAAGAAGAAAGAGTAAAATTGCTAAATGCCCTGTAGTGTTTTGCTTATAAGTGTGGTGCACAACACACCCATAAACAAAACTCTACTAGACACGGCTCATAGACAACCCCTAGGACAGACCTGCTCTGATACCAAGTTTATCACGACCCAAACTGGAGGATCATGACTAGCACCCGGGCCATACTTGCCGAGCACCAACGTACATTTTATCTAACCTTCTTATTATCTTTAAAGGATAACGATATCAATATAAATGGTAGATATGGTTCATGAACATACATCACATGTGATAACAAGATTGCTAAGAAACTACATAAAAGGTACGAGCTACAATGCTGCCATAAAAGACTATACAACAAAAATTAGCCAACAAGGCATACCAAACCATATATGAGTCGACACCTGTATTTGATCCTCTAAAAGAGCATAAGTAATGCAACATATCTGGAACAGGGCCCCGACATACCCATAATATCTATAAAAAATGCATACCAAGACCACGGCAAGTTCGGAGAAAGGATCTCGCCTATAACCGCTGAACTAGAAAGCCTATTGTGGTGGGGGAGCTTTGTCTACTTGTCTATCAGGACCTTCAGCATGACATGCAGCGTCCACAAATAAAAGGACGTCAGCACGAATAAAGTACTGAGTACGTAATGCAGGAAAGCATAAATAAGAACAGTAATGTAAAGAGAGATGTAGGAGATACAACCTGTAGCATCTGAGTGCTTCTATGAGACATTAACATGAAATGCATGATACATATATACACATAATATTTTTAAACATCCGCCTCTGTGGTCATCATCATAATAGAACGTTCGCCTATGTGGGCATCATCATCATCATATCATACCCGTCCTCAAAGAGGACTCGGTAAACGCAACCGATCAGTGGTTGCACAATAGGTGCCATACCCGGCCGACTATAGAGCGGCTCGGTAGAGTGAAATATACACATATATATAATGCATGCATGACTCATCGAAATCATGTTCTGAACATTTCGGAGCGACGTAAGGTCGATATTCTCCGTACACATCATTAGGGCTAACTCTTCATCGAGAATATTATAAGAATCATGAAGTACCAACAACATTGATAACATAAGAATAGGAGAAGAAACCTTAACATCAATTGTTCCATAAGAAGGGGAACAATGTAAGTACTAGCTTCTAAGAGTAGAGTATCTTTGGAAGCTCGTTCATTGCATTATGTACAATCGGAGTCGTGGAAAAGAAGGAAAGGGATAGCCTCACGTACCTTGTATATACTTCCCCAACCTCAAGCTACGCAAATGTCACAACTCCTTCATCTACAATAAGATAAACGACATTATTGTTATCGTTTAAGTGTCATAACTATTATGTATCGACCACAACCTTTTTTACGATGAAACGGACAGAACCTCCCCTATTTATATGACTTAACACAAGTCAAAATAATCACCAAGAAGCCCAAACAAAATAAATAATAATCATATTGAGCCTCCCAAAACAGTCCACAAACAACCTAATCACTTCATACATAAGACGACCACCGTAGTCGTGCCAAACGACCCGGAAATGTTACAACGAATTACCAGCTCAAAACCCTACATATATATGGTGTTTCTACACAATCTTCCTCCTTCAAAACTCCAAAAAATGGTAGTAGAACACGCAGCCAAACAACAACACAAAACAATCCGTTACCAGTCAAATAACTCGAACTCACGGCTTCCGATCATCGTCCCCTGAGTTCTAACTATTAGGAAACATATTTATCAACCTTCCTTGATATTTAAACACTTAAATACATATATCATACGCTTCTTAACTATGAAGTACCTTCCAAACTCTAAATACAAAGAAAAAGGAGAGGCAGTATAATGACACTCACGTCGTAGGGATCATTTTGATGTTATTGCTTCTCGATATCTCTCTACTCCTACGTCGTATCGATGAACGGTTTAATGAATTTGAAACTAGAATCATAGATCTTATACTTGGTTGGTATATCATCCAATAATTCCAAGTATATTGGGAGAAAATCTCAGTTACATTTGACCTAATTTTAAGCACATTACGAGTGTAACTTGTGAAGACCTTTGCCGACTTTTGTTCCACAACTTTCTCGACTTCAAAATGTAGAATACAACTATCATACAATAAAAATTGAAAAATAGCATAACCTCCTTATCATGTAATGAACCACAGTCTCACCCTAAAGTACATGTTATAACATTCCAAACTCGTTGACTTTCGACGAAATTTATTTTCTTCAATTGGTGTAGCTTCTAAGCTTTCCAACCCTCTTGGTGCTCGTTATTCATGATCTTAAATATTTGTAACCTCCAATGTAACATGATTAACTTACTTTATATTCCATCAAATATAATCTTATTTCTGAGCTTACATCAATTGACTTACGATGTACTCTCACGTACGAAAACATGGGGTGTAATACTCCGCGAGTAGCAGAAACTGGTCCCATGAACCCCAAAAATCAATGACACATGCATGAAACATATCCCCTAAAATCAGAATAGTACGCTCCGACTACCTGTCGGTCTGAGGATGAAACACTGTGCTCAACTCGACCTGAGTACCTAACTCCCTTTGCAAGGGCTTCCAAAATTGAGATGTGAGCTGAGTACCTCTGTCAGAGATGATAGAAACTAGAACCCTAAGCAATCAGACAATCTCCCTGAAGTAAATCTTAGGTAACCGCTCCGACGAATAAGTAGTGCCGACAGGAATGAAGTGTGCAGACTTTGTCAGCCGATCCACAATAACCCATATAGCATCAGACTTCCTCGAAGTCCGTGGAATCCCAACTACAAAGTCCATGGTGATCTGCTTCTACTTCCACTACGGAATATCTAATCTCTGAAGAAATCCACTCAGTCTCTAGTGCTCATACTTGACCTGCTGACAATAGAGACACCGAGCTCCAAACTCGAGAATATCCCTCTTCATCCGCCTCCACCAATAATGTTGTCTTATATCCTGATACATCTTTACGGCACCCAGATGGATGGAATACCACGATCTATGGGCATAAGCTAGAATCAAATCTCGAAGTCTATCCACATTGGGCACGCAAATCCAGTCTTGCATCCTCATGACCCCATCATCACAAATAACCACATCTTTGGCATCAGCGCGACAGACAGTGTCCTGAAGAACGAGGAAGTGTGGATCATCATACTGGCGTGCTCTAGTCTAATCATAAAGAGAAGACCTGGAGGCTACACAAGCCAATACCCGCGGGGGCTCTGATATATCCAATCTCACCAACTGACCTGCTAAAGCCTGATCATCAAGTGCTAATGGCCGCTCTGCTACTGGAAGGTATGATAGACTCCTCCAACTCTCCGCTCTACGACTCAGGGCATCAGCCACTACATTGGCCTTCCGCGGATAATATAGGATATTGAGGTCACAATCCTTGAGAAGCTCCAACCACCTCCTCTGACGCAAATTCAGATCCTTCTGCTTAAGCATATGCTGTAAACTACGGTGATCAGTGAAAATCTCACAATGCACTCCATACAAATAATGACGCCAAATCTTCAAGGCTGGACAATAGTTGTTAGCTCAAGATCGTGCACTGGATAATTCTTCTCATGCACCTTCAACTGTCTGGACGTGTAGGCAATCACCCTACCGTCCTGCATCAAAACCGCTCGAAGGGAAACTCTCGGGGCATCACAGTAAATTGTATAAGAACCTGAACCCGTGGGCAAAACCAACACCGGAGCTGTAGTCAAAGCTGACTTGAGCTTCTGAAATCTCTCCTCGCACTCCTTAGTCCACCTGAACTGAGCACTCTTCTGGGTCAGTCTGGTCATAGGTGCTACAATAGATTAAAATCCCTTTACGAAACAGCGATAATACCCTGCCAAAGCAAGGAAGCTGCGAATCTCGGTAGCTGATGACAGTCTAGGCCAGCTCTGCACCTCCTCTATCTTCTTCGGATCAACCTGAATACCCTCACCGGACACCACGTGCCCCAAGAACACTACTGAATCAAGACAAAACTCACACTTCGAAAATTTTGCACACAATCTCTTCTCCCTCAAGGTCTGAAGCACAACTCTCAAATGCTGCTCATGATCCTCCAGAGATTGGGAATGCACCAAGATATTGTCAATAAACACGATAAAAAAAGAATCCAGATAAGGCCGGAATACACTGTGTATCAAGTGCATAAAGGCTGTTGGGGCATTGGTCAGCCCGAATGACATAACCAGAAACTCATAATGACCATATCTAGTTTTGAAAGTAGTCTTTGGAATGTCTGGCCCTCGAATCTTCAACTGATGATAGCCGGAACGCAAGTCAATCTTGGAAAATACCCTGGCACCCTGCAACTAATCAATCAACTCATCTATACGAGGCAAGGGATACCGGTTCTTCACCATAACCCTGTTCAGGTGCCGATAATCAATACACATACACATATAACCATACTTATTCTTTACAAACAAAACCGCTGCACCCCAAGGTGACACACTAGGTCTTATGAACCCCTTATCTAGGAGTTCCTGAAGCTGCTCCTTTAATTCCTTTAGCTCCGCTGGTGCCATACGATAATGTTGAATAAAAATAGGCTGGGTTCCTGGCACCAGGTCAATACCAAAATCAATGTCCCTGTCAGGTAGCATGCCTGGAAGGTCTGCAGGAAACACGTCCGAAAAGTCACGGACCACATGAACCGAATCAATAGCGGGAGTCTTACCACTAACATCCCTCACAAAAGGCAGATACGATAAACAACCCTTCTCAACCATGCGATGGGCCTTCAGGTAGGAAATTACCCTTCTAGGCACATACTCAGAAGAACCTCTCCACTCAACCCTTGGACATCCTATCATAGCTAAGGTCACGGTCTTAGCGTTAAAGTCAAGGACAACATGACACGGGGATAACCAATTCATGTTCAATATCACATCAAAATCGACCATGGTGAGTAACAGTAGGTCCACTCGGGTCTCCATATCCCCAATAGATATCACACATGACCGATAAATACGGTCCACAACAATAGTATCGAACACCGGAGTCGACACATGAACAGAAGTAACTAAAGACTCACAGGGGCATATCCAGGAAATGGGAAAAATATGACGAGACATAAGAATATTTTGAACCAGTGTGAAATAAAGAAAAAGCATCTCGACGACAAACTGAGACATTACATGCGATCACTGCATCGAAGACCATAGCATCTAGCCTAGCTGGAAACGGATACATACGGGCCTCACCTCCACATGCTCGACCTCCCCCTCTAGGGCGGCCCCTGGCTGTTTGGCCCCTACCCCTAGCTGTCTGGGCGGGTGGTGAAGTAACTAGAGCTGTAGTCGAGGGCTCCTCTGCTGAGAAGAACCACCAGAATGACGGGGACACTACCTCCTCATGCGCAAACTCTCCGCACTCAAAACAACTACCTGGAGCTGGAGGCGGGGACTGATAGAAACCCCTAGCACCAGAATGGACACTAGAAGAATCATGCATAAAGGAACTCTGAACTGGTGGTTCTCGAGCTGCACTCTGTGCTGGGAGCGCACCGAATGAAGAACGGGCTGGCTGAGAACTGCGGGAACCATGCCTTGAAGATGCACCACTATAGGCTGGGTGGACTGACTGAGGAGGTCAGAATGAACGACCTCTACCATGTTAAAACTGCCCTTGGAAGGAGCACCACTAGAACAACCCGATCCACGAGGCCTCTTGGTCTCCCTCTCCTCTCGCTCCTGGCGGCGAACCGACTCAATATCTCGAGTAATATCAATAACCTGCTCGAAGGTAGCATCTGGCACTCTCTCCCGAGTCATAAAAAGGAGAAGTTGATAAGTGAGGCCATCCGCGAACCTCCTAATCCTCCCCCTATCAGCAGGGACCAACTCGGTTGCATGACGAGCGAACTATGAAAACCACATCTCATACGACATCACTAATAGCTCCCGTGATGCAGCTGCTCAAAATCCCGATGCTGCTCTTCCCTATGAAACTTGGGTACATATTTCTCCAAAAAGATAGTGGAGATATGAGTGAAAGCAGCACCAGAAAACTGAAAAGTAGCAAACGAGACCCCATTGGTGTCAAGAATCCTAGCAGTACGCAGCATCCTCTGACACTTATCCAGAAAACCATGGGCATCCTCGCCCTCAGCACCACTGAATGTCGGAGGCTGAAATATACTAATCTCTATAATCTACTTTGCTCGTCCTCTGGCATAACCGGAACCACAAACTCCCGAACTGGAGCAACCGGCTGGGCTAGAACCCCCCCTCCCTCCCCCCCACCCCCCCGGTGTCTGATGGACTTGAGTAACCTGCTCAGGTGTCCGGGAAACTGGTGTCTGACTGCCTCCCTCGGCCTGAGAAGTAGCGACAACTGCCTGAGCAAGGAAGGTACACACAGTCAAGATCTGAGCTAAGGTCTCTCGAATATCCGTAATAACAATAGGCACTATCGGTGCCTGAGCCTGTCCCGCTGGAGTATCTGTGGCGGGAATCTACTCCTGAATAGTAGGGGGATCAACTGGTACTGCCCTGGCTGCTGCACGGGGTGGCCCCTACCTCGCCAGTCTAGCTAGTGGCTAATCACCATGATCGATGGCGCGTGTCCTCACCTTCTGTGAGAGAATGAAACAACAGAAGTTTAGATTTCCACAGATAACAAAATGGCACGATAGAATTCAAGAAAAATGAGATTGTTCCTAAGGGTTCCACATCCTCTCGAATATAAGTACAGATGTCTTTGTACCAATCTGCAAGACTCTACTAAACCTACTCATGACCGTTGAGTCCTATGTAACCTAGGCTCTGATACCAACTTGTCACGACCCCAAATATTAAACCGACCGTGATGGAGCCTATCGTGGAACTAGGCTAACCAAAAATCACATATTTATAGTTTCTTTCCAAAATCCCAACTCATTTTCAACATTTCATACACGTATATAAAATTACTAAACCAATTAAGCAAGACAAATAGTTAAACAGTCTAAAACCATCCCCAAGATCCAGAGTCAATATGTCATTAGCATCTAAGGAATATACCAAAAAGTCTTCTATTATAATACAAAACCTCGGAACGAAGAACTAAGTGCAAAATAAGAAAGGGAAAACAGAGATGCTGCGGATGCTGAACAACTACCTCTATATCTCGACTCCGGCTCCGCACGGAAATAGATGACTAAGGCTCAGTATCAGCACATGTATCTGCACACAGAGGTGCAGGGAGTAATGTGACTACGCCAACTCAGTAGTAATAGAAATAAATCAAGTCTAAGCAGTAAGAAACACATAAAATAAAATCATCAGTCCACAATAAGCATAGCCTTTCTTTCCAACAGTATATACGTATATATATATATGAAATCAACATGCCTTAAAAGCCAACTTCAGTAAAATCCTTTGAAAAATATGTTTTCCAACAATTTTAAAAATAAAAATATCTGAAGAATTTAGTGTAAAATGAAATAAGTCATAAGTAGCCCCTCGGGCCAAAACATGAATCATAAATCGCCCCTCGGACAGAACATCACTCAGCATACCTCACAGTTACTCATTATCAGCCCCTCGGGAAACCTCACTGACACTCATGCCTCCCAATCACTCCTCACTCGGCACTCGACACTCGGCACTCGCACCAAGTAGGTATTTGCGCTCACTGGGAGTGTGTACAGACTCCGGAGGGGCTCTTTCAGCCCAAGCGCTAATGTCAAGCCACCTCGTAGCATATCATATCTTCACAATCAGGCCCTCAGCCTCACTGAATCAGAAACACTCAATAGCCCCTCGGACGTATCAGTAAAATGGGGTACTCGACACAAAACATCATTTTATATTTCAAAATAGTGTAAATGAGGCTGAGTTTTAAAATCAGTTAAACATAACATGACTGATTGTAAATCATAAGTCAACATAGTGTGGAAAATAGCAGTAAAAAGCCCCCAAGATGTCTAAACAAGTTGGCACGAGCCCCAAACATGGCTTAGAGCCCAAATATAGCAATAGTTTTAGAACACAATTTAACATATGATTTAGAGTAAAAATACGCAACTCAATAGTTGACGCGCAGATGACCTAGTCCAATCCAAAAATCAACGTACACCACATACTCGTCATCCGACATGTGCACCATTCTAAAAATAGTTAGAAAATACGAAGTCCAGGGTTTCATACGTCAGGACAAGATTTATAGTCATTACATACCTCTACCCGAGCCAAAATACTAATCTGCGATGCTCTTGCCCCTCGAATCGGCTCCCGATTGCTCCAAATCTAACCAAAACCAAATTTAGATCATCAATATATGCTAAATGAACAAGGCGCAAACGAAAACTATCAACTTTAGGCACAATTCTCGAAATTTCCAAAACTCGAGCCCCGAGCCCACATCTCGGAATTTGATAAAAATTGCAAAACTAGAATCCTCATTCCCTTAAGAGTCTACCCATACCAAATTTACCTAAATATGACCACAATTGCCCACTCAAATCACCAAAAGCAATTTCCAAATTTTCCTCCCATTTTCCCCAAATTTTCGAGTTTAATTCCTCAAACTGCATGGTGAAAATCAAGACAAATTCATGAAATGCCAAAAATTATTGAAGAACACTTTCCACAAGAATCCCGCTGAAAATCTCGTCCAAATTTTCCTTCCCCCGAGCTCTCTAATTGAAAAATGAGTTATGGCCAAAAACCCACGAAATTAGAACTTAAAAACTGACTGCCTCGATTTTACTCTTCGCGAACGCGGCCCCAGGCACGCGTTCGCATAGCACATTCCATCAAGAACCTATTTTTACTCATTGCGATCGCAGCATTTACCCACGTGATCGCGAAGCGTTGACTCCCTGACCTATGCGATCGCGTACCCAGTCATGTGGTCGCGAAGAACAATTGCAACAACCTCACGTGCACGCGATCGCACAATGAACCACGCGACCACACTGCTCAATACTGCCCAACCTATGCGATCGCAAACTTTATTACGCGACGGCGTAAAAAGAATCTGCCTGCCTCAATATTTACTCTACCCGATCGCGATTAAGAAAACCCTGCTACAAAAACACCAGAAAAACAGTAGACTCCTTAAGACCAAAAATGCCCGTTTGAGCATCCGAGAAACACCCGAGGCCCCCAGGACCTCAACCAAACATACCAACACATCCCATAACCTCGTTCAAACTTATTAGAGCCTTCGAAACACCGAAAACAACGCAAAACACTAAAATCACATCAAATTCAAGCCTATGAACTTTGAAATTTCTAAATTTCACCAAAGATGCCGAAACCATCCAAAACACATCCGATTGACCTGAAATTTTGCACACATATCCAAAATGACATTACGAACCTTCTCCAACTTCCGGAATTCCATCCCGACTCCAAAAACTAACTTTCGCCAATTCAAGCCTAATTCTACAACGGACATCAAAACTTCATTCTGAACACACTCCTAAGTCCCAAATCACCTAACGAAGCTGTTTGAGCCATAAAATCTACATTCTGAGGTTGCTTATCCATAAGTCAACTCCCAAGTATTAAGTTGTATAAATAGCCTTTTTATTTTTATTTTACTATTTTTATTAAATTAATTCCTCTTAATCTCTTATTTTTAAAATATGGCCCAAATTAGGATTTATTTTGGGACAAACTGAGGTCCAAACAAAGTGGCCCAACCCCACACTTCCTAGGCCCAAACCAAAAAACCCCTTTTAATTCAACCCGGTTGGGACCGGCCTACACGACCTGCTCTGCCTATTCCTTAACCCTGACTGTTGATCCTTCAAGATCAACGGTCTACAATCACTTCACCGTTTTTAAATAACTAACCCCTGAAATCCTAGACCATCTTTCCTAAACCGCCACCCCTAGACGCTCTCAACACTCCCTCCATCTTCCAAACCCTAGCCGACCATGTAGATTTTTGCCTATTCCTTCCTTATACACGTTCATACGTGGATTTACTTGCCTTTTCTTCTTACCATTACTCGTTTTACGGTAACTTTCATTTACCATTTCACTTATGGCAAGCCAGATCTGGCTTTATTCTTGGTTTTGAGTGCGATCATGCTTCTGCACCTATGCCCACTAGTCTGCCAGTTTCTTTTAGTATCAATAACTGTGTGTCACGCCCCGAACCTGGTTAGTCGTGGCTGGCACCCGGTGTCGTGCTAGCCTGAGTGAACCACTGTGTAACTCATTCTTTTGTTCTAACTGTAACAATTATGGAAAAACACTATTTAAGTTAACCATCTTTCTTAAAACATGAATACATATGGGCTGGCAAGGCCTCTGCCATACTGTACAAACTGAACATCTGTCTACAAAGCCTCCAAAGTTATTTGACATCAAACAGGACAGGGCACCGGCTTACTCATATGTCTATGCAAGACTCTGAGAGTAATATAATAACTGAAAGTAACTCGAACTCAAAAATAATCTGAAGATATGCTCACCTGCTGATACTGACTCAACTCTCTGAATATAGTAAGTAAAATAGTTTTCCGGCCCTTTAAGGCTCGGTATATTTATATATATATAACTGCTTTGTCATAGTAGGCTCGCTCATAGGCGCTCGGCCATACTAGGATCTGTACCTCCACCAACTAGGATCACTCGTAGGTGCTCGGCCACAGTAGGCTCGGTATATAACTTACCATCTGATCAGAGGTTGCCCAATAGGGTCCTGCCCATCGATTATAGCTCGATGGTAATGAAAATACTGTAATATGGTATATATAGACTCTACGCTCTCTTCACTTGAAAAGGAAATACTCAAGTGAATATAAACTCCCGATAAAGAGAATAATGTAACTTACAAAACTAGAAAAATATACGTAAATTCTGGGATATGGATTTTCCTTTATGCCTCGTTATCAAACTCGTGTAATTACGAGATCATGCAAAATGAAGCAAGGGCTTAGCCTTAAAATACCTGGAGTAAGAAAAAATTCTGCATAATACTCTTGAAGAAGATTACACCGTATTTCTTTAAAACCGCAAAATTTTACATTGCTACAGTTCTAATAATTCTCGTTGAAATTGTTTGCAAGATTTTCGTTGGAAGCTTTTTCAGTTGAAGCTTCGCGTATGTTCTTGAATATTTGAATTAGGAAGAAAGAGTCATAATTTAATTTGTTATTTTCTGTCCCAAAATGAACCAAGCTTTCAAAGAGACCAACTTTAAAAGAGATCAAACATTTTGACGGATAATGATATCTCAATTGAAACATGTTGCCTTTTCTTGAATGCAATTTTTTTAATTTTTTTTTTTAAAGACCAAATTTTATATACATCTTTAGTGCTTACACGTTTATGTTAGATAGCCACTAATCTTCATATGACTACTTAGTCATTGTCTTTGTGAGCTTTTTTGCTGCAACGTATTATCTCATAATTCAATAATTAACTAGGCAATGTTTTGTTACTCGGAAATTAACCAATTATCTATATAATTTAAAAATTATCTTAAATTACTTAAAATTTCACTTATTTTTAATATACTTTATACACCTTATACATCATACTATCATGGTCATGTGGTACTATATAAAATAAATACATATATTATTATTTCATTAAAATATCCATGTAAAAATATATATATTTTCTCAACTTATAATTTTCCTAATCTCATATAAAGAGTAAATATTTTCGCGCGCTTAAATATTAAAATGGTATAAAGATAACCTTCTTTTCTTGTGAGAAAATAATTTCTATTTTTTCAATAAAGAAAATCTCATAAACTTTCTTATATTATATGTATAATTCATCATATCTGAAAATAGTAATAATGGTAACTATCCAGAATTATACTTATAAAACTGTTACTAAAATACTTCACTTAAAAAGAAAATACCATACTAACATAATAACTAATAGTATCAAGATTGTAGACTTACAGGGTCTTATAATAATAGTGTCTTAGACCCTCTATAACCTCCTAATAGACATAATTCCTTCAAACTCATGTGGATTTACTATGGCACATCCTAATGTTAAGGTACGTGATGTAACATCCTTCCCCTCTTTAGAAACATTCGTCATCGAATGTTATCTCCTCTGTATATTAAACTAAAGCCCTACCTCTATATGAGCTCTTGAGTATTTAGAACCTTTTATACTTGAGTATTTCATATTTTCTTCACTTTTACCTTACTTGCCTTTCAATCTCGCATCTTATCTTCTGTTTATGTTTTATTCATAATCTCCCTTCCACTTTACGCTTTAAAGATCTACTGCGATACCTGCACCTCTGGCGAAAGCTTTATACTGACTTCTTACGATTCAGATCTATGGTACGATTTGGAAATAAAAGAAATGTAACATTTTTAAATATCCTATAGCCTCTCAATTATAAATGTGGCGTGCAATACACCCATAAGTGAGACTCTACTAGGCACGATTTTGGTGACTCCCTAGGACACGACCCGCTCTGATACCAATTTGTCACGCCCCGAACCTGGTGAGGCATGGCTGGCACCCGGGGCCGTGCTTGCCCGAGCGAACCAGTGTGTAACTCATTCTTTTGTTCTAACTGTAACTATCATGGCCAACATGGCCACAACTCATAATGTATAACTGTAAGTGGGGAAACACTATTTCATTAACCGTCTTTCTTAAAACATGAATACATATGGGCCGGCAAGGCCTCTGATATACTGTACAAACTGAACCTCTGTCTACAAAGCCTCTAAGATTATTTGACATCAAACAGGACAGGGCACCGACTTACCCATACGTCTATAGCAAAACTCTGACATAATGACTCATAAACTCGGTTGCACTCCGAATAAGGTGGAGTCTTACCGATCGTTCACTGAATGCAAACCTTGTCTACTATGAGGGCTCATCAATCTTATTATCTATACCTGCGGGCATGAATGCAGCGTCCCCAACAAAAAGGTCTTAGTACGAATAATGGACTAAGTATGTAAGGCGATATACTGAAAGCTGAAATTTAACTAATAATATAATAACTGAAAGTAATTCGAAGTCAAAGATAATCTGAAGATATGCTCACNTATATATATATATATATATATATATATATATATATATATATATATATATATATATATATATATATATATATATATCAGCTCTACCATAGTAGGCTCGCTCATAGGCGCTCGGCCATACTAGGGCTCTGTACCTCGACAAACTAGGCTCACTTGTAGGCGCTCAGCCATAGTAGGCTCGGTATCTGCCTTCCCATCGATTATAGCTCGATAGTAATGAAAATACCGTAATATTATATATATAGACTCTACGCTCTCTTGACTGGAAAAAAAGAAATGCTCTAAACAATATGAAGTCCCGATAAAGAGAATAGTGTAACTTACAAAACTACAAAAATATACGTAAAATTTGGGATATGGATTTTTTTTATGCCTCGTTATCAAACTCGTGTAATTACGAGATCATACAAAATGAAAGAAGGGTTTAGCTTTAACATACCTGAAGTAGGAAAAAGTTCTACATAATATTCTTGAAGAAGATTATGCTGTAATCCTTTAAAATCGCAAAATTTTAAGTTGCTACGGTTCTAATAACTCTCGTTGAAATTGTTTGCAAGAATTTCGTTGGAAGCTTTTTCAGTTGAAGCTTAGCGTTTGTTCTTGAATATTTGAATTAGGAAGAAAGACTCATAGTTCAATTTGTTATTTTCTGTCAATAAATTAACCAAGCTTTCAAAGAGACCAACTTTAAAAGAAACCAAACATTTTGACGGATAATGGTATCTCAATTGAAACTTTTTGCGTTTTTCTTGAATGACCAATTCTTTTTTTTTTTTTTTCTAAAGGAGACCAAATTTTATATACACCTTGAGTGCTTACACGTTTATGTTAGATTGCCACTAATCATCATATGACTACTTAGTCATTGTCTTTGTGAGCGTTCTTGCTGCAACGTATTATCTCATAATTTAATAATTAACTAGGTAATGTTTCGTTACTCGATAATTAATCAATTACTCGCATAATTTAAAATTTATCTCAAATTACTTAAAATTTTATTTATTTTTAATATACTTTATACACCTTATACATCATACTATCATGGCCATGTGGTACCATATAAAATAAATACATACACTATTATTTCATTAAAACATCCATGTAAAAATACATATATTTTTTCAACTTATAATTTTCCTAATCTCATATAAAGAGTAAATATTTTCGTACGCTTAATTCTTAAAATGGTAAAAAGATAACCTTCTTTTCTTGTGAGAAAATAATTTCTATTTTTTCAATAAAGAAAATCTCATAAACTTTCTTATATTATGTATATAATTCATCATATTCGAAAATAGTAATAATGGTAACTATCCAAAATTATACTTATAAAACTGTTACTAAAATACTTCACCTAAAAAGAAAATACCATACTAACATAATAACTAACGGTATCAAGGTTGTAAACTTACAGGGTCTCATAATAATAATGTCTGAAACCCTCTATAACCTCCTAATAGACATAATCCCTTCAAACTCATGTGGATTTACTACGGCACATCCTAATGCTAAGGTACGTGATGTAACACTGTGATCATGCTTTCCCTATATGGGTCGGTTCTACTCATACTACTCTTCTGCACCTAGCGTACAACTGTGGATACTGACAGTGTTGTGTATGATGGGAGCCAGCATCGAATATGTACATGTGTTCCAGTTACAGCTGCCTCTTGTTCATGGTAGCCCTAGACTTATGAAAATATTTTTATTGATATTCGGACAGATGATGTATTTATTTCATACTAGCTTTGTAAACTCTAAGTCTTAGAAACTCATGATTTGTACTACCAGTCCTTTGGAATTCTTGTATAAAAGCAGTTTTATTATCATTTCTTTCTTGAAAAAAAAATCTCATTAATTTGGATAGTTGTTTATTGGCTTACCTAGCAGGTTGGGTTAGGTGCCATCACGACTAGTTGGATTTTGGGTTGTGACCACTACAGCCCAAATCAACACGTAATATCAAGGACATCGAATAGCTCATTGAAACAACTAGACAAGTCGCACAAAGTGTATGACAAACACAATGAAAATCACCCCATCACACAAACTTCACCAACACAATGTCGCCAAACCATCACACATCATCCCTGACATTTGTCACCCCTATCTCTCTGGTAGCCACCCGTATCGCTTTGCATAATAGCCACCGGTATCACTCTGCCCTATTAATATCATTATCCACCCTTATCTCTCCTATAGCCACCCATATCACTCTATGTAATAGCCTCTCTTATCTCTCTAGCTGACAATAGCATTAGCCACCATTATTTCTCCTATAGCCATATGTATCATTCCGTGTAATAGTCTCCGTTATCACTTCGCCCTGTACATTCAACAATAGTGAGATGCCATATTATGGACCGTATAATATCAACAGTGAAATGCCGACCTTATACTCCGCATAACAACAACCCAAATCACACAAAAATTCACATGTGCTATCGTCACAACAACACAACATAATCAAATTGTATCACAAGTGTCTATAGCCCACAACCTTTATAATGGTTCGACGATACAATAATTTAACCACAAATAGCCCACGGCCCAACACAACGAGTATAGAATCTCAATAATAACAACATCAACAGAAAAGTAACTCAGCAAGGGACAACACCTCTTTTAAGCACAAGTCCAAGTAAAATAGGTTAAGGCCTCTTGATAACTTATATTCCAATTAATTATTTAAAAGATAACTCAATAATGAAAGTATCTCCATCAAATGGAAACATAACAATAAAAGAATTTATGTAAAGGTCAGAGTGGTAACAACTCCATATAAAGATGTGAAAACAACTCGACAAGTAAAGAATGTGAAATGTAATGACAATTTCCAATAAAGCATGTAATGGTGGACATGGAGAATAAAGTATATAACACGTTCTAACAATTTCCAATTAATACACAAGCGATTCCTAAGAGTTTATACCAATAGAATTTCCACATATAGGCCTGGGTACGTACTCGTCACCTCGCGTACACAGCTTTCGCATTACACAAATAGCACAAATGACTCAAATCCTAAAGGGTTTTCCCCCACAGAAGGTTAGGCATGATACTTACCTCGACGAAGCTAACCCGATACTTTAAAATTACCTTCGCAAGTGAAACAACTTCCGGACGGCTAAAATCTAGCCAAATAATTTCACAACATAATGAAAACTCATAGGAAGCAACTCCGGATAATACAGCTTCACTTTTAAATTAAACTGAAAATTCAACCCTAGGCCCGCACTTTGGAACCCGACAAAAATTCAAAAAAACCAAAAATCCATTCCGATACGAGTACAACCATACCAAAATTATCAAATTCTGATATCCAATCGCCTTTCAAATCCTCATTTTACATTTTGAAATATTTTAAAAGTTTCCCAATTTTTCCATTCAATTCACTAATAAATGAGGAAAATAATCACGGAATCATGAAATAAAATTAATTTCGGATGAAGAACACTTATCCAAATTAAACTTCTCAAGAACACCTCCAGAATTTACCAAAACAAAGGGGTAAAACTCCAGAAATAGTAAACATATCCAACTTTCCAATCTAGTAGCCGCACCTGTGCAAGAATAAGTCACATCTGCGATACCGCAGAAGCGCTAATACAACCACATAAGCGGTCCTTCTCACACCTGGGCCCCGCAAGCCATCCGTTATGGGTTGTTGAAGCCAGCCCTTTTGCAAGGAAACTTTCATATCTATGATTTCGTTTGATTTCTTACAGTTTGTTGCTCTTTTCTTATAATGCGGTATCAGAGCCAGCCCATCCTTTCGGAGGGAGGAATAGTTTACTAAATATTTCTGAGTCATTTCCATCTACCTCTTCCCTAGTAAACATGAATATGTCCCCTACTCTATATAATACCTTGTCCAAAAAATATGATTACCTATACAAAGTAGATATCCTACCTGATGAATAGAAAGTAACATCCACTGAAATACCCCTCATACACCATTACTGAGCCTTTGTCAAAAAGTCATTTGCACCATGGACCCAAATTTGCTCCTTAGTCCAACACAGACCAAAAGGAGTCAAAGATTATATTGTTACCTCAAAACTTGACCAGAATCATATTATTTCCACTCGAGAGGAACAATTTATCACCCTTCAAATCCTAGATGATTTTCCTACACAACGGGGAAATCATGGTATTACCCATATCCATTTTTGTGCTATCCAAATCACTTTAACATATCACAGAATAAAAGGTCAAGCTATTGTTGTTCGACTTTCTTTTCTAGATACAAGATACTATGAGTATCAACATGCCAATGGGTACTGCATAAGTTACCTTGAATGTTGTGACTGTCTTCATAACTATCTTTCCGAATTTCAACATATCCCTTCATGACCTATGCCTATCGAATCATTAAGAACCCAAGTTCAAATATAGGGAGCCCCACAAGCCAAAGATGCTATCTATGAAATTGTTCATCACCAAATGGCGTGGCAGATCCAAAATGATGTCATGGATATCTGCCTTCCCAGAGGAGAAAATGCTTTACTCTTGAATATTGATGTCACGACCCGAATTACCCCCTGAACGGTCTCGTGACGGCACCTAGTCCCTACGACTAGGTAAGCCTAAAACTTGCGGAAAATAAAGCAAAACAATAATAGAAACAGAAAAAAAGAAGCAATTCTATAAAAATTGTAGCCGCTCGGCATTTACAGCTTTTATTTTCCCAAAACCCGAAACATCACAAAGTCACAAACTCTGAACTACTGTAGCTCTATACAAAGAAATAAGGAAAATGTATCTATGTATTTCCTATTCTGTACTAGAGTAGGAAGGGGACTCGTGAGATCCTGCGGACGCGGCAGAATTACTTTGCGCTCTCCTATGCAGCTGCTAAGATGCGCCTAGCCACTGTACTGTGTGCTGGTAAATGGATTTGCACATGGGGAAAACATGCGCAGGAAAGTGCGTGAGTAATCAAAATTCGGTACTCCGTAAGTTACAAGCCTAACCCCAGTTAAGTAGTGACGAGGTCAGGTTGAGGCCCTACTGAGTTTTAAAACAAGTAAATATAAATTTCAAACAGTGAATATACATAAGCAATGATAAACGAGATTAATGGAAACTGGAAGAATTTATACCAGAAAGAGATCCCTCGGCTCAGCACAACATATATCGCAATAGTAAATTTGCAATGCAGTACAAAGGGAAAGCTCCCGGATCTCAGTCCGTTGTCCCAATTTAAATATGCTATGCAGTATAGGGGGAAAGCTTTCGGATCTCTGTCTGTAATCCGATATTTTTAAATATGCGTCTCATTATAGGGGGAAGCTCCCGGATCTCGGTCCGTAGTCCCAATTTAAATATGCAATGCAGTACAGGGGGAAAGCTCCCGGATCTCGGTCCGTAGTCCCAATTTAAATATGCATCAGAGGAGTATGTCGGATACAACTTAATTAAACAGTTTAGGGAAAAACAACAGCCAAGAGTAGAATAAAACTACCTAAATATGGTGCAACTAGTAACAAATAAGAGGAAATCAATTAAGGACAGATAGGCATGGTTACTCGTAAGCTAACACGGCGTCCACATAACAAAATCAGTATAAAAATGCCTAAGAGGAAGTCCCCAACACAGAATTAGGCAAGCCAATTACATTGACTGCGCTAATAAACTCAAGACCACGCTCTTGCCACGAGTATCCGACTCCGGGTGACCCAAATCTATTCAAATCGATTGCATAATGTAAATATCACTCTAGGGGAACAAAATAGCTAATTATTTCTAAGCTAATACACGAAATTAGGAAATTCGCCCAAAAAGTCCCCTGAGACCACGCCTCGGAATCGGGTGAAATTTATATTTCCCGAACACCCATTCGCTCATGAACCCACTCGAACAAGAATCAACAAAATCCAACGTCTAAATCTCCCTAAATCCTTAGATTTCTACTTGGGGAAGTTTCATCACAA
Organism: Nicotiana paniculata; assembly: GCA_005239505.1. Taxonomy (NCBI): domain Eukaryota; kingdom Viridiplantae; phylum Streptophyta; class Magnoliopsida; order Solanales; family Solanaceae; genus Nicotiana; species Nicotiana paniculata. Next base: position 38,594 of record ML302006.1, on the reverse strand, counting down.
TTTCATGGTTTTTCATCCACTTTCATTGATTAAATTGAGGAAATTGATAGAGATTATTGATATACGAATGGATTAAAGTTAGAAAACGTTACCTATGAGTCTCCTCTTCAAATCCCGCTGAAAATTGCCAACTCCCGAGCTCACAACCGATCTTGGAGTTATGAATTTCAAACCCTCGGATTTTGGTATAACCAGCCCAGATGTTTCGCACGTGCGACACTGGGATCGCACCTACGGTGCCGCAGTTGCGGAAATACCATCGCAGGTGCGAGACACCAGAACTATAATGGTTCAGCTGCTCTTAAAGTCCCAAATTCACCCGTTGGGCATCCGAAACAACCTTGGGACCCCCGGGACCTCAACCAAACCTACCAACTGACCTTAATATCGTGTTCAAATTTGGTCGAGCCTTAAATACACATCTCATAACATCAAAAAATTAACTTATGCATAGATTCAAGCTGAAGAACTTATGAAATTTCCAGAATTTGCATTCGATACCGGAACACGTCAAAACTCATCCGAAGGACCTCAAATTTTGCACACATGTCACAATTGGCATTACGGAACTGTTGTCGCTTTCGGAATTCCATTCCCAATCCGATATCAAAATTTCACCTATCGGCTGAAATCGCTAAAATTCTAACTTTCGCCAATTCAACCCTAAATCTAGAACCGAACTCGAAAACACATTCTGAACACGCCCCTAACCCCGAAATCACCCAACAGAACTAACGGAGTCGACAAAATTCCATTTCGGATACGTCTTCACACAGCTCTAGCTACAACCAGATTTCTAAAGCTATCTTGTTGGGCTTATGAATGTTTATTCCATTTACATTGTTTATTTTGTCTGTAATAATTTGTAATAACGAATAATGAGGATGTTAGTGGGAAAATAGGGTTGGTTATTCTAATATTTGCATGAAGAAGTAGAGAATATGCCTATATGGTATGTGTTATATATGTTATTTCTTTCATCATGCCTTGTTTGTCATTTCGTGTGGTATGTTGCTCACTAATAGAGATCATGCCTATAGGAATCATGCACACCTCACTTGTACAATGTTCGAGCAAGTTAGTCTAAATATCTATCCTACTTGTTTCTACGTTACTACTGTGCATATAGAGAGCATTCCTATAGGATGTATACCATATTCTTTGTTAACTTAGATACTATGCCTATAGGATTTCAAGTGACCAGTTGGTCAATTTCTTCTATTTCTTTAGTGTACTACTCATCTAGAAATTATGAATATATGATTCTAATCTCTTAATCAACTAATTCCATTATTCTCATTACACTGCCCCGCCTAGATAACATACATATAGGGATAAAGGGTTATAAAAATCAGGTATGATTGCCAATTGTTATAAATCCTGCCTATAGGATATTGTCACTCGCTTAAAATTGTTTATCAGATTTCCATTTTTAATGTTGGACTCTCAAAAACTGTTTCATTGCTTAGCTATGCTACTACTAGAAATCATGCCTATAGGAGAATGTCACCTTCCTAAGGCGCATATTTATAAAATAGTGCTAATAGTTCTAAGCTTTCAAATAGTTCACTGCCTCCTCGCCTAAGCCACTGAGAGCAATAATGCTGAATATATGATGCTGGAATTCAGAATCACCTAGAAACCATGCCTATAGGACTTTAAGTCTTAATCCTGAAGCTATATACTGCCTAAACTGCTCGTGTGTATTTATTGTGTATGTGTGGATGCTAAGTTTGGCCTTATTTGTCTTTATGTGAAGTCTTGTTTGTTTGATTATTGTCTAGATCTTTTTTAATTTTGAGCAACCTAAGATAAGTCTAGAACCACCCAATAGTAGGTCCAAAGCCTCCAGGACCGTAGGCATGGGACGGGTAGGGCACGCATAGGGTACAACTTAGAATTGAATTAAAACGCCTATACGTAAACAACTTTAACATAGTAATTTAGAAGCACGAGATGATAGTTTGTGTCCACTCAATAATATGATACTTTATGTTGATTGGGGTGATCCTTTAGGCTAAAAAACATAGGGCCCCCCCCCCCCTTCCTTTATATCTACATTTAGTCATTCCAACATTGTATTTGCGCCTTCTGGTCCTTAAGATTTGTACCAATTGTGTTATAATGAACTTCTCCGACCTTTGTTTATTTGATCACCTAGTCTAATTACATAATCCACGTAGTTCTAAGTTAGGAGGGGACCCACAGTTGTGGACCTCGAAGAGTGCCTAATACCTTCTCTTTGAGGTAATATTATCCCTTACCCAATCTTTAGTGACATTGACTAGTCAAACAGAGTTATTTGCACAATTGGTGACCTAACACACCTTAAAATCGTTAGATGGTGACTCTTCTCTTTTAATACCCATTTAAAAGAGTTGTCACATGTCGAAACCCGATTTCGCGAGAAAAAGGGGAGCGACAACATGGCGACTCTGCTAGGGATATACTTAGGCTCTTACCATAATGAACTTGACTTAAGTGGATTAATTTCTTTATGCACATCCGTTACCTTATTCACCTCTATTTTCTTAAACATATTATAACATGCCTGTCCCCTCCCTTTCTCACATCTATTGTCTAATTTGATATGACATGCACATTCTTTCCCCTATTCACCCCTTGCTATGACCGCTCTTTGCCTTGTCAAAATTGATATATCATGCCTACTTCGCTACCTGCTTTATCCATATTAAAACTTACTTCATCTTTTTTATCTTTCTTCTCTTTCCTTGTTTATTCTTGCTATTTTATTTACTACTTTTACGTATTCAATCATGCAAATACTTGACAACTTGTTATTATCTCTGCATAAAGCATGCTACACATCATACTCCATTCGTACCAATTATCAACATAGTGACGCTTGATGAGTGTACGCACTCTTCCAAAATTACCGTTTTTAAATCGTAAAGGCTTATTTGCGGTAGACTAGTCGATCAGCGATGCAGTCGATGGTCCCGTGCCTTTACCTCTCAAAATGTCCACATGAGGGTACTTGTCTAGAAAATTCTAGAAACCTTACTCCAATATCAAATGTACATGCATCATGTTTAACCTAGTACGTGTTAAAACATTTTGAACGTAATTGCCCGCTAAGATAAGCCTTTTCCGAAGCCCGATGGAATTTCCATAATGCCAATGGGCATCGTCATGCTATGTGCATTACTTGGAGAAAATATGCCAGTATGTTGATCGTTATTGTGTAAATGATCAAATTTGGAGGGGCAAAGGGGTAACCTTTATTTGTTTGCAGAAAATAAAGCACGAAGTCCCCAGGTTCGACATGGTCGAAAACATCCCATCTCTCCTGCTTCACTGTTGGAAGGACCTTGTGCCTTGTGACAAGGATCATGTGAGAAGAGTACTTGGTGACTTGCCATATTTTGTTAATATACAACCAAATAGAGCTTAGATTTAGGTTTCTACCATGTTCTGGGATGAGGAATGAGCGGTATTCTAATTTGGTGAGATAGAAATGACTCATCTCCTAGAAGAAATAGGAGGTTTTGCTAAGATGCCATGGGATTACCCAGGATTACTAGTGCCAGAGAATTGCACCCCTCGCAGTTCTCTAAAAATGTTAGGTTTTAAGAAATATGATGAGTTGCTTCGTTAAAGAAATCATAAATCCCATTTTAATTTCTTTTTGAACGTTACGGTCATAGTAAGTCATGTCGTCTTCATCATGATGAACTAGCCAGTACTTATTTTGGTTAGACGCATCGCCGGGTTTATGTGTTCATCATCTGCTTCATGGGTTTGTTGATGTTTCTTATAAAAGTGGGAAGGATTCACACTCGTTTAGCTATGCTTGCGAGAACTTTAATGGAAGGCATTGAGGGAAGACCTACACCAGCATCCCTATGATCCTAGCTGAAAGGTACCGCGCTCTAGATCGGTACAAGCAGAGGTTCAGACATTTTGAAGGTTGTTATCTATTATTGCAAGTCTGGTTATTGGAACACTTTCAGAGGGGAGAATTTCATCAAGATATTATGCGGAGGACATTGAATGACTACATACCTTACCACCATCCAAGGAAAATGACATTCATCCAGATAGTTTCGCACAGCCCAGAAGTGCTGTAAGTTGGGTACATTTCTTCAACAATCTGGCAGAGGAAAAGGTACATTGGATGTTTGAGTGGTTTCCTAGTAGTGAGTTCTCACCAGGCCGCGGGATACTACTCATCTGGTTTTGATCGGGTTGCGAGGAATTTATCCCTATGCTCCTATAAGAGTAATGAGATAGGCACGAAGAAAACAAATCATACCTCGGGGACATCATTCCTTTCAAGTCCGAGGCGCAACATATGTGGAACTAGAAGGTCATTGTGGAAAAGGAGACTATGAACCCAGACAGTTGCCATTCTGGTCATGTGTAGTTCTATCCATCGTGATTGTTAGATGATATAGCGGGAGACATCATGCCAGGGGTCAATCTGGAAAACAGGATCATTGATGATGTGGTTGAGGCACATGTCAAATATAGAAGGCTTCGCAAAAGGGTTTTTGAGTCGCTTGCTAGGCATCCGGAACAACATAAAATAGACATAAAGGATATAAAGGAATAGAAGGGGATAGCCAGTGAGTCAACAGAGATGTTGGAATATCTGGAATAGGGATTGACAGAACTCAAAGGAAAGATGAGAAAGAGGCTTGCAGATTGTCAAAATGTGGATGCTAGCGAAGGAGGGCATCTAGAAAAAGCTTACTTAGTATTAAGTATGCGCGACCTGGGGAACTTGATTGATGGAGTCAAAAGATCCAATCATGGAGAAGGTCCCTCAGGAACCAAGTAGATTTAGCAAATAATGTTCTTTACTGTTTTATAGCTTAGTTTAGATTTCAATTGTAATAAGGATAAACTACATTAGTGACTTCATTATTATTGTCGATTTAGTAAAAGTTTGGCTCATTTTCACATTAATGAAATGATGCAATATTGGCATCAATTTTCTCCAAGTCTATGTGTCTCTTAGGCCTACCTCGGGCACAACGAGGTGCACAAATTAGGACGTGAATTATTACATGATTTGCAAAACATGTTTAATACTACAAGCATTCTTTCAAATATCGCTTACTAACTTGGTTACCTTTTGATTTTTCTTTCTTTTGATTATTCCCATTCCCTAAAGTTGGTTTGTGCATACTGGCATCGTCAACATATCACACTAGATGCATGTCCTCCACTCCCTCCTCTACCAAGTGATCCCAAAAGCAAGAACAAAGGAAAAGTGAAGATGGATGATATGAGTAGTATTATAAAGGATAACGCCACCATGGCAGAAAATGTCGAAACTTTAGATGGTCGAAGCACTCCAGCAAAGAATGAACTACTGTTACGTCTGGAAGAAAAGATATTGGAGCTACAAAACGAACTGGAGCAGGTCCGAAACTTGGCAAACCTCTCTCTCACCCTAAATGTCCCTGATATTAACCAAGAAAATCAAAACACACAAAACCAAGCATCACCATAAAACACGCAAAACCAATCCGCCACAAAACCCTCCTGCACCAAACCAGTACCTCACACCTCCCCAAAACCTCCATCATATTCCATTACCAACTCATCAACAACACCATCATCACCCAACCCAGTATCCACAGACTACCACTTATTATACTTCCCAAAATATACCACAACCCACTCCTAACCTCCAAAACTCAACAAATGACCACACTTATGTCCAAATCCCCGGAGTCCACCAAAGCAACCCGATATATGTGGAAACCTTACCCCTTACCCAGCAACGAACCCTATACAAACCCAATTCGTCTGAGAAGGACCTGCTCATCAACAATACAATGGAAGAACTCATGAAGCTCTCTGGCAGAGTCCAGAGTGTCGAAGGTGGCAAAAGCGTTGAAGGTTTAAATTGTGAAGACTTGTGCATTCAACCAGATGGAGAATTTCCGGAGGGGTAGAAACCTCCCAAATTGAAATGTTCGGTGGAACTAGTGATTAAAAAAAAGCATCTGAGGACATATTGTGACAAGCTTGTAGGAGTGGGCAGAAACGAACAAATCCGCATAAAGATGTTCATGAGAAGCCTCACATGAGATGGATTGTCCTGGTACATTAGTTATAATCTGAAGAAGTGGGTGAGCTGGGGAAGAGAGGGTACAGACTTTATGGAGAGATTCAGGTTCAACACAGAGAATGAACCAGATATTTTCTACCTTCAGAACCTCAAAAAGAAACCAATAGAAACCTTCCGTGAATATGCTACTCAGTGGAGATCTGAGGCTGCAAAGGTAAGATCGGCACTTGAAGAGAACAAATGAATAAGTTCTTCGTCGGAGCTCAAGACCTACAGTACTATGAAAGGTTGATGGTTATTGAGAACTACAAATTCTCCGACATTATATAGCTAGGAAAAAGAATAGAAGAAGGGATTGAGAGTGGGATAGTGACGAATGTCGAAGTGTTGCAGGCCACAAATAATGCCTTACAATCAAGAGGTATTTCGAAGAAAAAGGAAGTAGGCACTGTCATGGTGGCCCAAGGCCCTAAATCTCCACTCACATACAAAATACCTCCACACACATATGAACCTTTACCCCCAGATACCAACAACCCACTACCACCTACCATGCCTATTACACTCAACCCGCATATTACCAATTACCTTCACCAACCAACCAAAACTACCAAAAAGCACGACCAAACTTCGACTGCAGACCACCTAGACAGTACACCTCGTTCACGGAGCCCATAGACCAATTAAATAAGAGATTGAAGGCTGCTGGTTATGTCACTCCCATCCCTGGTGTTGCTATGGAGAATTGCTCTCAGTGGATTAAACCGAACAAGACATGTTCCAATCATTCTCGCATGAAGGGTGAAACAATTGATGAGTGTCGTACACTGAAGGACCAACAAAGGAAAGTGCACCAAATGTGTGAAACAATCCTCTCCCCGATCACAAAGGTGAGGGAGTAAATGTAATAGAGACTGACGATGAATGGTATTCAGAAGGTTCAATCGGACTCATTAGGGAGGGGGATGATCCTAAAACGTCTCTGGTCACCCTCACACTAGCTGTGGTACAAACCCAAGCTTCGTTTGAGGTTGAGGTAACTGCACCTTTCACTGTAATGGTAGCTCCCACACCATCCTACAAGTCTGATGCCATCCCATGGGACTATGTTGCGGAAGCCAATAGAAAAGGGAAAGAAAAAATTGAGGAGACATGTATGGCACAACGCATGACCAGAAGTGGGAGAGTCTATACACCTGAAAATTTGGGGGGGGGGGAGTACAAGCAAGAAATCCTCATCTAAGCCACCTATTATCAAGACGGGTTGATGAACTTTGGAGGAAACTACAAGCAAAAGAGTGCTCTGTTGTTGATCACCTAAAGAAAACTCCCACTCATATATCCATTTTATCGCTGCTGCAAAACACCGAGACACACAGGAACGCCCTGATGAAAGTGTTGAGTCGAGCTTATGTACCAAACAACTTCACTAGTGGGGAGATGGCCAACATGCTCGGTCTGCATGTCACTACTTTCCTTTGTTATTATCACACTTTATTTACTTATATATAGCATCTATTGTCTAACAACCAGTACTAAAACAAGTCACATATTTTTAGAACGACTAAAATCAAATTTAATTGTAAATACCATTTTCATGGTAAACAGTTTGGCGCCCACCGTGGGGCTAAAAATAATAGTGATTGTTTTAGTGCTGGTTTTCTAAAAACATAAGTTATTCTTTACACTTTTTCTTGTCCAAGAATATTCAATTTAAAGTTAGAAAATGTCTAACTCAGTGAATGCACATGAAAATAACGGTCATGAGGATCATGGAGAGAACGGTGCAGTCGCTTCAGGCGCCACTGTACCACCGCAAAACCCTGAAAGGGCACCAGTTGATGAAGGCTCACACAACGCTCAACATGTCGATGTAAGCTCTCATACAGACGAAAGTGTGCGTGAAGGAGACCAATATGAAGCACAGAGAGCCCTTGCTCAAAAGGAAAGAGAAGTTAGCCTTAATGTCATTTTTGAGATGTTGCAAGCACAACAAGTGGCTATTTCTCACCTATAAACCATAAAAAAACTCCAAGCACAACACCACCGAAAACGGCTCCTCGATTCGAACAGGCAACGGAAAGGTGGAGCAATAACGGGTCAGCAGCCAACCCCGCTATTATGAAGATGCTCGACGACCTCACAAAGAGGATTGAATCAGTGGAAAAGAAGATAGAAGCTAACGACACCAAGGTAGAGACCTATAACTCGAGGGTCAATCAGATCACGGGCGCAACCCTGATTCTAAAGGGTGTTGATTCAAAGAAGTTTGTGCAAAATCCATTCCCATCAAGTGCGGCTCTGAATCCCATCCCGAAGAAATTCAGAATTCCCGATCTCCCAAAGTACAACGGGACCTCGGACCCTACTGAGCACATTACTGCTTACATTTCTGCTGTGAAAGGGAACAACTTAAAAGATGATGAGATTAAATCCGTCTTATTGAAAAAAATTAGAGAAACGCTGTCCAAAGGGGCCATGATGTGGTATCATAACCTACCGCCGAACTCGATAGATTCGTTGGCCATGATGGCAGACTCTTTTGTGAATGCGCATGCTGGTTCCATCAAGGTCGCTACGAAGAAATGTGACGTCTTGAAAATCAAACAAAGAGAGAATGAGATGTTAAGGGAGTTCGTATCCCGCTTCCAATTGGAACGAATGGAATTACCACCGGTCTCAAATGATTAGGCAGTGCAAGCCTTTGCTCAGGGTTTGAATGAACGAAGCTCGGTAGCTTCAAAGAAGCAAAAGCAAAACTTAATCAAGTATCCCGCCATGGTATGGCCGGATGTACATAACAGGTATTAATCAAAGATCAGAGTTGAGGATGACGAATTTGAAGCCCCCTGGGCTCGTGTATCCCAGCAGGCTCTTAGCAACAGAATCTGGACTTCCAGAGAAAGGTCTGAGGCCCAGCAAAGAAAGGTATCAACCGTACATAGAAAATCAAAGAAATATCCCAAGGCGCAACATACCTCGAAGTGATCGAAGGATTGATCGAGGCCAAAATCCCCGGGGAGTCGTTAACAAAGCAGGGTTTGACAGGCACACAGGACCGATAGAGGCACCTCGGCTATCTGAGTACAACTTCAACATTGATGTTTCAGACATCGTATCGGCCATAGGTAAAATCAAAGACACCAGGTGGCCAAGACCCATACTATCATATCCTTCACAAAGGAACCCTAACTTTATATGCAAATATCACGGCACTCACTGTCATAGGACCGAGGATTGCAGGCAGCTTCGAGAAGAGGTAGCCCGGCTGATTAGCAAAGGGCACCTTCAAGAGTTCCTCAGCGACCGAGCTAAAAATCAATTTTGGGAAGAGAGGCAAACAAGAAAAATGAAATAGAAGAACCACAACACGTCATCCACATGATTATTGGAGGAGACGACGTCCCTCAGGGACCCATTGTCAAGCGAACAAAAATATCCATCACAATAGAAAAGCAAATCCGAAACTATGTACTCGAGGACACTCTTGCATTCAGTGAAGAAGACTTCGGGACTTTGTCTCAACCACATAATGATGTACTGGTAATTTCCTTCCTGTTGAATAACATTCAAATTAAACGTGTGCTCATGGACCCAGGTAGCTCAGCCAACTTAATCAGGTCGAAGGTGGTGCAGCAGCTCGGACTACTCGCTAAAATCATACCCACCGCTCGAGTCCTCAATGGATTCAATATGGAAAACGAGACAACGAAAGGGGAAATCATCCTTCTGGTCGACGTATCCGGTACAATTTGAAACACCAAGTTCCATGTCATCTAAGGTAAAATAAGACACAATGCCTTGCTTGGAAGGTCGTGGATACATAACATAAGGGTAGTACCATAAACTCTTCATCAAATGATGAAGTTACCCACAAAAGACGGCGTAAACACAGTATATGGAGAGCAGCATTCGGTAATGGAGATGTTCGCCGTACACGACATGGCACAGGCCCCCGAGGATGATTAAGAGCACTTCCTCACTCCTCGAACCGTCGTTGCCCCCGAAGAATCAGATTCAAGAAAATCAACGGTCGAAGAACTGGAGAAAGCTGACTTGATTGAACATCTCCTAGATCGAAAGGTATACCTGGGAACGGGATTAATCCCCGAACTCCGGAAGAAACTGATTCAATTTCTTATTAACAACATTGATTGCTTTGCTTGGTCCTAATTAGACATGACAGGGATCCCACCGGAAATAACCACTCACCGGCTAAGCGTCGACCCCAGGTTCAAACCGATGAAGCAAAAAAGGAGGCCTCAGTCCGAGATAAAACATGCGTTTGTCAAAGACGAGGTAACGAAACTCCTCAAAATAGGGTCCATCAGCGAAGTAAAATACCCCGAATGGTTGGCCAATGTAGTAGTAGTTCCCAAAAAGGGGAACAAATTAAGAATGTGCGTAGATTATAAAGACTTAATAAAGCATGCCCTAAAGATTCATTCCCGTTGCCCAACATTGATTGATGCCACGGCTGGCACACGAGATCCTCACCTTTCTCGATGCCTACTCCGGGTATAATAATATTTAAATGAACCCCGAGGATAGGGAAAAAACTTCATTTATCATGAAGTATGGAACATACTTCTACAATGTAATGCCATTCGGGCTAAAAATGCAGGGGCCACATACCAACGCTTAGTTAATAAAATGTTTGAACATAAAATAGGCAAATCCATGGAAGTTTACATTGATGACATGCTAGTTAAGTCCCTACGCATAGAGGACCATTTGACTCATTTGCAGGAAACTTTCAACATCCTTAGATGCTACAACATGAAGCTCAATCCTGAGAAATGCGCCTTCGGTGTATGTTCGGGAAAATATTTAGGCTTCATCATATCAAACAGGGGGATTGAAATCAACCCCGAAAAAATCAAGGCCATCGAAGAAATCATGATGGTAAACAATGTAAATGACGTACAACGGTTGACCGGGCGGATAATAATGTTAAACCGATTTTGAGGTCGTTAGATCCGAGCCATCACTTTTTCTCCTTACTTAAAAAGAAAAAAAGTTGTGAGTGGACTCCATAGTGACAACACACCTTGGAGGAGTTAAAGCGGTATCTCTCAAGCCCGCCTCCACACCCCAAAGGAGGACGAAACACTATACTTGTACTTAGCATCATCCGAGGTAGCGGTAAGTGGCATGTTGGTTTGAGAAGAGAAAGGTACGCAATTCCCCGTCTACTATGTGAGTCGAACCCAGGGAGATGCTGAAACCAGGTATGCACACTTAGAAAAACTAGCTCTTGCATTAATAAGTGCATCTCGACAATTGAAGCCTTATTTTCAATGTTAATGTATATGTGTTTTAACAACATATCCTCTTCGAAATATATTGCATACCCGAATTATCAGGCCGACTGGCCAAATATACCATCGAACTTGGGAGATATGATATCAAATATCAGCCCCGAAAGGCTATCAAGTCCCAAATTTTGGCGGACTTCGTGGTCGACATTACGCCCGCCCTTATGGCCGAGGTAGAAATAGAACTTTTATTAAGAATGGGCACATCATCAGGGGTATGGACCTTATTCACCGACGGTTCCTCGAACATGAAAGGATACGGGCTCGGCATAGTTCTGAAGCCACCTACGGGTGGCATGATTAGACAATCTATAAATACTGCAAAGTTAACGAAGCCGAGTATGAGGCTATGTTTGCAAGTCTTCGAATTGGCCAAATTCCTAGGAGCGGATGTCATCGAAGCAAAATGTGACTCCCTTCTAGTAGTAAATCAGGAAAATGGGAGTTTCGACGATCGAGATGACATGATGCAACGATACCTAGACAAAATTCAAGTCACTTTGCATAGCTTCAAATAAGGGAATTTGGTCCACATACCTCCAGAGCAAAACAGTGAGGCCTATGCACTCACAAACCTTGGATCATCCGTCGAGGAAGATGACATACTCTCCGAGGCTGTTGTCTAGCTATCCAAATCAGTGATTAAAGAACACCATGCCGAAATAAACTCCATCACCTGACATGGGATTGGAGAAATAAGTACATCGATTATTTGGGAAGTGGGAAGCTACCCTCGGACCCAAAAGAATCAAGGGCCCTTTGGATGAAAGCAGCTCGATTTTCACTCGACGAGAATGGAACTCTATACAGAAGAACCTTCGATGGGCCCCTAACACTTTGCTTGGGACCGGGAGAAAGTGATTATGTGCTCCGAGAAATCCACGAGGGCACCTGTGAAAATCACTCCGGTGTCGATTCCTTAATTCAAAAGGTGATCAGAGCAGGTTACTATTGGGAGAGCATGGGAAGGGACACCAAAGAATTCGTCTGAAAATGCGACAAGTGTCAAAGATTTGCACCAATGATCCACCAACCCGATGAACAACTACATTCAGTCTTATCACCATGGTCGTTCATTAAATGGGGAATGGACATCGTCGGTCCCCTCCCAACGACACCAGGTATCGCAAAATTTATTCTATTTATGAGTGGTTACTTCTCAAAATGGGTGGAAGCATAGTCCTACAAAATGATAAGAGAAAAAGAAGTCATCGACTTCATCTGGGATCACATCATGTGCCGATTCGGGATCCCTTTCGAGATAACGTGTGATAATGAGAAGCAGTTCAACGGAGGCAAAGTAACAAAGTTTCTCGAGGATCACAAAATCAAAAGGGTCCTATCAACGCCCTACCACTCATGTGAAAATTGTTAGGCCGAGTCCACAAACAAGACCATCATTCAAAACTTGAAAAAGAAGTTAGAAAATGCGAAAGGAAAATGGAGAGAAATCCTGCCCGAGGTGCTATGGGCATATCAGACAACCTCTAAATTGAGCACGTGAGAGACACCATCTCTTTGGTACACGGGTCCGAGGCTTAGATACTGGTCCAGGTCCGAGGGCCAAGCGTTAGGACTAAAATAATAAGGCCATGACTATGGCCCTCGAACTATTTATATGAAAAGCAAAAAGCTTCACTGGTCCGAATGGCCACCCAAAAACAAAGAATCGAAATATACTATAACAGGAGAACAAACCTCCGACATTTCGGAGTCGGGGACTTAGTCCTAAGTAAAGTCACCCTAAACACTCGAAACCTTAATGAAGAGAAGCTTGGCCCGAGCTGGGAAGGACCATACCGCGTCATCGGAGTAATCGGAAAAAGATCCTACAAACATGGCACCATAGTAGGTGTCTGATGGAAGTTACCGTAGCACCCTTTGACTTGATGACCTTGGGTTTTAAAACATGCGTTTGTACTCTTTTTCTTCGGTCGGTTTTATCCCAATAGGGTTTTAATGACAAGGTGTTTAACAAGGCAACATCTATATGCTACCTAAGGAGAAATCAACAAGTATTCAAGGCTTCTCTTCAATCAACCTCAAATACTGGGGGGAATCCCCCCAGAAGATCACCTCCTCGAAGAAATAGAAATATGTTGAAAAGGGTCTCGGGAGGAGAATGATGTATCAGACCAAACGGCCCAATGAACCATATCCGTATAGAATAATCGATCCTCGATGGCGAAAACATGTATAATTGTACCAAGTAATCGAAGGAGAATCTTTTATCAACAAAACACTTCATGCTCCAAAGAAAGTCAATATTCTCACAAGAAACGGCTCCAGGGCCGAAGAAGCCCGGGCACTCGGGGAGTGTATAATCCATATGAACATCGAAATACAAGCCCTCAATGAGGCAATATAAAATTTGTAAGACCTTAAAAGAGGCATAACCCCGACTCGGGGACTGTCCTTGACAGTCATCTCATCGAGCTATCAAACTCGAAACCGTAACACCTCAATCAAGCAACTTTCAGCTTATAAGCTCTCCATGAGGCACCAATGTAAGCCCTCCACGAGGCAATATCAACAATGTAAGCCCTCCAAGAGGAAATATCAACAGTGTAAGCCGTACATGAAGTAATATCAACAATATAAGACCTCCATGAGGCAATATCAAGCTTATAGGCCCTCAACGAGGCAACATCAAATATGTAAGACCTCAACGAGGCATGTTCGAACTTATAATACCTCAATGAGGCAACATCGAAAACTCGAAGTCGTAAGACCTCAGGCCCGGCAACTTCGAGCTCATAAGCCCTCAATGAGGCAATATCGCATCTGTAAGATCTCAATAAGGCATATCCAAACTTGTAAGCCCTCAACGAGGCAACGACAAAGTTGTAAGACCTAAACTAGGCATGTTCAAACTCATAAGCCCTCCATGAGAAAATAATGTAAGCCCTCCATGAGCCAATATCAACAATGTAAGACCTCCATGAGGCAACATCAAGTTTATAAGACCTCAATGAGGCAACATCAAGAATTTTTTTTATTTTCACAAGGAACAACTCCAAAGCCAAAAACTTTTGATGTCCTAGGGATTGTCATCGACAGTCACCCTATCGAGCCATAAAAAGCTCAAATCCATAAGACCTCAGGGCCGGGAACTTCGATCTCATAATCCCTCGACAAGGCAATATCAAACCCTCGATGAACCGTGTCTGCATAGAATAATCGAACGCTCTATTGCAAAAACATGTATAATTGTACCAAGTAATCGAAGGAGAATCTTTTATCGACAACACACTTCATGCTCCAAAGAAAGTGTATATTCTCACAAGAAACGCCTCCAAGGCCGAATGCGCCTGAGCACATGGGGAGTTTATAAGCCATATGAACATCGAAATACAAGCCCTCAATGAGGCAATACAAAATTTGTAAGACTTTACAAAAGGCATAACCCCGACTCGGGGACTGTCCTTGACAGTCAGCTCATCGAGCTATCAAGCTCATGGTGCATCAGGTTTTAGGAGAATGGGCTGCAAAGAAAATAAAAATATTTCCATATTTGCACTGTGTAAAAGGGTTGATCAAGAGGTTCACAAAGATAGAACTCAAACATGTTCCGAGGGTTCAGAACGAGTTCACAGATGCATTAACCACTTTGTCTTCCATGATTCAACATCTAGACAAGAATTTCATCGATCCTATCCAAGTAGGAATTCATAAGCAGCCATCTTACTATGATCATGTTGAAGAAGAGAGCGATGGAAACTCGTAGTTCCATGTCATCAAGGAATATTTGGCAAAGGTAGAATATCTACAGCACTCTACCCATACTCATAAGCGCACACTTCGAAGGTTAGCCAACAACTTCTTTCAAAGCAGAGGAATTCGGAATAGAAGAACTCCAGACGTAGGATTATTACAATGTGACAACATCAAGGAAGCATCCATATCGCTCGAGGAAATACATGCCGGAACCTCCGGACCGCACATAAATGGGTTCACTTTAGCCATAGAGATCCTAAAAGCGGGGTAGTTTTGGATGACTATGGAAACCCATTGCATCAAGTATGTTCAAAAGTGCCACCAATGCCAGATACATGCTGACATGATACGGGTACCACCCAATGAACTCAATACAACAAGTTCATCTTGGAATTTCTCAGACTGGGGAATGGATGTCCTCGGCCCGATCGAGCCATCTGCTTTGAATGGACATAGATTCATTCTAGTTTCCATAAACTACTTCACAAAATGGGTTCAAGCCGCATCTTACAAAGATGTGACTAAGAAACTTGTAGTAGATTTTGTGTGGGACCGCATTGTTTGTCGATTCAGAGTTCCACAGTCAATCATCACCGACAACGCCGCCAACCTCAACAGCGATCTGATGAAGGACTTGTGTGAAACCTTCAAGATCAAGTATAAGAAATTCACGACATACAATCCAAAAATGAATAGAGTCGTGGAAGCCGCGAACAAGAATATCAAGAAGATATTGAGGAAAAGGGTGTATAATTAAAAACAATGGCATGGGAAGCTTCCATTCGCTCTGCTCGGATATCATACCACGGTTCACACATCAATTGGGGAAAATCCTTGCCTATTGCTTTATGGCACCAAAGCAGTTATCCCTGCCGAAGTAGAAATCCTTTCTCAAGAATTATACAAAAAGTCGAACTCAGTGATGCAGAATGGGTACAGAGCCAACACGAGAAATTAACTCTCATTGATGGTAAAAGAATGAATGCGCTGTGTCACGGTCACCTCTATCAGAACAGGATGGCAAGATCCTTCAACAAAAAGTTCAGATCGAGGCAATCCACGCCGCTGCAATTGATACTAAAGCGAATCTTCCCACATCAATAAGAAGGCAAGGTGATGTTTTCACCCAATTGGTAGGGCCCCCCTATGATTCATCGGGTATTAACAGTAGGATCACTTATACTTGCAGAAATGGACGGAGAAATTTGGCCAAAACCTATCAACCAAGACGCAGTCAATAGATACTATGTTTAGGATCGTTCAAATTTCATCATTTGTTGTAACTGAACTATGCTTGATCTGGTTCCCATTTAAGAGGGGAAACATAGGCAACCATATGGGTTCGGTCACATCTTAATAAGATCTTCATTTTCCCATGTTAGAAACAGGGGAAAGATTGCATGTTCAAGTCGACATCTTTATGTGTGGAAAAGTTGAAAGTATTGTCAAAGTATGCACTTAAACTTGGGCAGAATTTTGAGGAGGACCCTCAAAATTCTAAGGCAAAGAGGTTGCAATGTCTCTAACTGTATCACAGTCGCCAATTAATCTAAATTATTTGATATCACATACTATAATAAATTTCAAACAACTATTTTCAAATAATTTTTCAAATGCATACATATTTTCAAAAACATTATTTCTATGACAGCCAGATGTTACCTAGGGCAACTCAAACAAGACTTCAAGACAAGAGTGAAGACAAAACAAGGGGTCAAGAGAACGAACGAACCTTCCCCCCCCCCCCACACCCCGCAAAACTCATGAGTTTTCTTTGAATGCAGGCACAAAACAACAGCAATATTCACAAATACACACGCAATCAAATCATTACCTTTATGAAGACAAGTTCCCAAACGCAAACACATCCAGCTAAGAAATACTTCACTTTTTCACCGTCGCTCGTCGATTTTCTTGTATAAGGCTAAGCATTGCCTTCTATTTCATGAGACTACGCATTGTCTCTTAGTATTGCATGAGGATAAGCATTGCATCCTTAATTGCATAAGGGAAGCACTGCCTTTCCCTGCATGAGACTAGGCATTGTCTCTTCTTCTTGCATGGCGCTAAGCATTTCCTCCCTAATTGCATAAGGCTAAGCACTGCCTTTCCCCGCATAACACTAATCATTGTCTATTCTTCTTGCATGATGTTAAGGATTTCCTCCTTAATTGCATAAGGCTAAGCATTGATATCACGCCCCGAGCCTGGGGGCGAGACCGGCACCCAGTGCCTCACCTATTGTTCACTGATATGTAATTTCATACTTTTGCCATGGGCCACGTTACAAAATAATGAGCGATGCAAAATATAAAACTGCATATACACTTAAGCTGACTATATGTCATCATAAAGCGGGTCCGGCAAGGCCGTCATAACAACCACAACGGACAAGCCTAAAAATATATGTACATGTAGGCTCGGTATATAACTTACCATATGATGTGAGGTTTCCCAATAGGGGCTTGTCCATCGACTATAGCTCGATGGTAATGGAAATACTATAATACTGTATATATACACTTTTTTTTCTCTTGACTGAAAAAAAAATACTCAATTGAATATGAAGTCCCGAAAATGAGAATATTATCACTTACAAGACTAGGAAAACTTACGTTGTTCCATCTCCACCATTTATGCTCCTCTTAATTCCCATTTTAATTCTGCTTCTTCATATGTTCTTGGCTTTTATGCATAATTCTTCCAATTTTAGAAATTTTTCTTATACATGTGTACCATCACCTTATATTTTAGGGTTACACGAATTAATTATTGAGTTCCTTTTGTTTCTTATTTTTTTACCTAACCAGCAATATAATGTAGACTTGTTTATTTACATCTTAGTTTGTATTTTTTTTAACTGTTAGTACCAAATACTTCCTGCTTTCAGGCTTATGTAAGA
Source organism: Nicotiana paniculata (assembly GCA_005239505.1). Lineage (NCBI taxonomy): Eukaryota > Viridiplantae > Streptophyta > Magnoliopsida > Solanales > Solanaceae > Nicotiana > Nicotiana paniculata. The sequence continues at coordinate 20,611 of ML302006.1, read as the reverse complement.
GAAACCGAGATATGAATTTTTGTTTATATCTGGTTATCAAACTCGTGTAATTTAAGAGATCATGCAAAATGAAGGAAGATTTTAGCCTTAGCATACTTGGAGTAGGGAAAAACCCGTATGATGTTCTTGAAAAAGGTTGCACCGTACTCTTCTAGAACCGCAAAATTTTTACGTTGCTAAAGTTTCCATAATTCTCGTCGGATTTTCCTTCTTTTGTTGCAAGAGGTCACATTGCAAAGTTATAAGACTTACTAAATTTTTCCTTTTGATTGAAGTCCTTATCTTTAAGATAATAGAAATGAAGGGTATTACCTACAAGTGTTTGTAATTATGAGAAATGAGGCGTCTTTGTTGTTGAAACCTTATTTGCCATGTAACCAAAGAAAATTAATAGTCATGTGGTCAAGGATTGGCATTCTACCACATGGGATTTTCTTTAATCTTTATCACTTATTAGGTAATTAAGTAATGTCATGTTACCCGTTATTTAACCAACTAACCACATAATTACAAATTATCTCAAAATTACTTAAAATTCTACTTATTTTTAATATACTTTGTACATCATACTATCACGGTCATATAGTACCTTGTATGGTACTAGTCCATAAATTTCGGGTATTATCGCTCGGCCCGTATTTTATCCCAAATCGACAACCTTCAATGAAACTCTTTTTTTTAATTCGTGTACCCTTTATCCTTCATGGAACTTACTTATTGGTTGTTATAAATACGCTAACCTCGAGATAATCTCATTCCCGAGTCTATGTTAATTAACTGAAGATGAAACTTTAGCGTACAAGAAATGCGAGATGTAACATCCTTCCTTCCTTAGAAACATTCGCCCTCGAATGTTTACTCTTAGATACCTTAGAAAATTTTTGCCAGCGTTGCCTCTTTATACTACACTAAAACCAACCTGTACGCATCCAGAAAACATACTGTACACGCCGCACACGACCACTATCTATAAATATCAATACTTGGCTTCACTCAGCTATTCATTATAAATTCTGAGAGTCAAAATGAGAACTTACCTGATGACCTACTGGCCTGAATAGAGTTGTGCTAAGGTATCCCATAAATCTCGAGCCATATCTCCAGATTGAAATAGGTGGGGGTATTTCGACTTAATTTCTTCCTCTACTTCCCATGTCATCTCTTCCACTTTCTTACTTCTCCATAAAACCTTCACATATGCTATATCCTTATTTCATAGCTTGCGGATTTGTCGGTCTAGGATGGCAACCGGAACTTCCCCATATGACAAGTCCTCTATAATCTGGTTTGAAAAACCGGATGGACAAACTCCAATTCCGAGGGCAATTCTGACTCATAAGTTACTTGGCCCACTCTCTGAATGATCCTATAAGAACCAATATACCGTGGGTTAAGTTTTCCTTTCTTGACAAACCTCATCACACCCTTCATAGGTGACACCTTTAAGAATACCGAGTCATCAAACCTGAACTCTAAATCTCATCGTCGCATGTTAAAATATGACTTCTGACGACTCTGAGCTATCAACAGTTGCTCCCGGTTAAGCTTTACTTTTTCTATGGCCTGCTGAACCATGTATGGCCCATGTAACCCAGATTGTCCAACATCAAACCACCCTATAGGAGATCTGCACTTACGCCCATACAAAGCCTCGTATGGAGCCATCTGGATACTAGAATGGTAGCTATTATTATATGCAAACTGGATAAGAGGTATATGTTCATCTCAACTTCTTTTAAAATCCAGCACACATGCTCGTAACATATCCTCGAGCGTCTGAATAATGCGCTCGACTTGTCCATCAGTTTGTGGATGAAAAGTTGTGCTGAGATTAACCTGAGTCCCTAGGACTTTCTGAAATGACCTCCAAAAATGTTATATGAATTGGGCCCCACGGTCATATATAATTGATATTGGCACTCCGTGTAGTCGCAATATCTCTTTAATATATAACTTTGCATAATCTTCTGTTGTATATATAGATATGACCGGTGGGAAATGAGCTGATTTTGTGAGTCTATCGGCTATCACCCATATGGAATCGAACTTATGATGAGAACAAGGTAAACCCGTGATAAAGTCCATGTTTATCGCCTCCCATATCCATGTCGGGATCTCTATTTTCACCTGCTAGAAACTAGGGCATTGATCGACATACTCCGCAATGTTATTCATGATATTGTTCCACCAATACATATCCTTAATGTCATGGTACATCTTCATTGACTCAAGGTGAATTTAGTACCACGAATAATGTGTCTGTGACATAATCCTGTCGCGTAGCCCTGCTACATTTGGAACACACAAACGACCCATGTATCTGAGAACCCCATCTCCCTTGATTTCTAACAACGAATTCTTCTTTGTGGAACCCGCTCTCTCAACTCGACTAACTCTGGATCCTCGTACTGCCTCTCCTTTACTTCAGCTATGAGAGATGATTTTGCAGTATTTTGGAGTACAACTCCTCCATTACCATAGTCTACTAACTGAACCCCCAAATGAGCCAATTGATTAATCTCTCTAGTTAATTGTCTTTTCTCGGCCTCTACATGTGTTAAGCTACCCATAGATCGGTGACTTAAGGCATCTGCTACAACATTAGCTTTCCCTGGATGGTAGAGAATGTTAACATAATAATCTTTCAATAATTCAAGCCATCACCTTTGTCGCAAATCCAAATCTTTTGGCTTGAAGATATATTGCATGCTTTTATCATTTGTGAACACATCAACATGGACACCATATAAATAATTCAGCCATATCTTAAGTGCGTGGACAACCGCAGCTAATTTGAGGTCGTGGGTCGGATAATTTTGCTCATGCTTCCTTAACTGCCTAGAATCATACGCAATTACTTTCCCGTGTTGCATCAGGACACATCCTAACCTGACACCTGAGTCATCACAATATATGGCATAACCATCTCGACCCTCTGGAATTGCTAGAACTGGCGTTGAGGTCAACCTATTCTTAAGATCTTGCAAAAACTCTGCTCACAGGCCTCTGTCCATTGAAATTTAGTTGCTTTCTGCATCAGCTTCGTTAATGGTGCTGAAAGAGAAGAGAAACCCTCTACGAACCTTCAATAGTATCCTGCTAGGCCTAGAAAGCTACGAATCTCTATCAGAGTGGTAGGTCTAGGCTAGGATTTCATAGCCTCAATCTTCTGAGTGTCTACCTTTATACCTCCATCGGATATAATGTGCTCCAAGAATGCTACAAATATCTACCAGAACTCACACTCAGAAAACTCAGCATACAATTTATTATCACGAAGGGTTTGGAGTACCGCTCGCAGGTGGTCCACATGCTCATCCTCTGAACGTGAATAAACCAGAATATCATCAATAAAGACTGTCACGAACATATCTAAATATGGTCGGAATAGGCTATTCATCAATTCAATAAATATGGCAGGTGTATTCGTCAAACCGAAGGACATGACAAGCAACTCGAACTGGCCATAATGGGTCCTAAAGGCTGTCTTTGGAATATCATTCTCCCGAACTCTGACCTGGTGGTACCCCAACATCAAATCTATTTTTGAAAAGTATCTAGCTCCCTGAATCTGATCAAACAAGTCATTTATCCTTCGAAGTGGATACTTATTATTAGTAGTTACGTTGTTCAGTTGCCTATAGTTGATACACATCCTCAGCGAGCCGTCTTTCATTCATACAAACAGTAATTGTGCACCCTAAGGTGAGGTACTGGGTCTAATGAAACCTTTCTCCAGTAAATTTTTTAACTTCTCCTTCAATTCGGCAGGTGCCATTCTATAAGGAGGGATGGATATCGATGACAAAATAAATCTCTCTCTGGAGGAATACCTGGAACTTCATCTGGAAATACATATGCGTACTCTTTGACAATTGGAATAGACCGAAGCGTACGTATCTCAGCATATGCATCTTTAACTCGCACAATATGGTAAATGAACAATATGGTAAATGCACCCTGGGTGTCGATGTATTACCTATCCATTCAAGGATTGGCTCATCCGGAAAATGAAATCTAATTGTCTTTGCTTGACAATCAACTGTGGCATAACAAGCTGCCAACAAGTCCATGCCCATAATAGCATTAAAATCCTACATCTCTAGCTCAACTAGGTCGGCCGAGGTATGACGACCACAAACTGTCACCGTACAACCTCGATAAACCCGTCTAGCGATCATCAATTCTCTGATCGGTGTAGATCCCAAAAAAGGATCAATTAGTATTTCAGGAACTATACCTAATTTCCTCGCGACAAATGGGGTAATACATGATGAAGTAGATCCTGGGTCTATCAAGGCATAAACATTGTGAGAACAAATGGTCAACATACTTGACACAACGTCTGGTGAGGACTCTTGGTACCGTCAGCCCGCTAGAGCATACATACGATTTTGGTTACCACCTGAACGGGACCCTCTACCTCTGCCTCGACCTCTACCAGTCGAAGACTGTGACTCGCGCCCTGAAAGATGCACAGACATAGATGATCCTGTTTTTGAATTAGCTGATTGCGCCACACCCCCAGAATCTCTATTTGGGCAATTCGCATCATATGACCTGGACGTCCACATGTATATCAAGCATCAAAATCCGTTCCGCATTGGCCCAAGTCTCCTCTACCGCAGATGGCACACCGTGGTAGGAATTACCATGTCTTCCCCGAACCTCGTTGTCACCGCAAACTTGATGCCAAGGAGCTCTCACCTGGTCCTGACTGAGTATAACGTTCATACCTGTAACCCTGTGACTAAGGTGGCGGAGGTCTAGGTGGCCGTTCAAAGTAATGGGGAATGTAACTACCTTGAGACTAACCCTAAGACCCGGAAAATCTCATCCTCATACGCTGCACTGACTCAATCCTCTCCGCACCCTGATGGTGACGCCTACCCCTTTCTATATTCTGGGCAAATGCCCGAATCCGGGAGATATCCATGCTATCCTATAATGCAGCGGTGGCACATGCCTCGGTCAACTATGGGGCCAACCCTGTTATAAAACTTGGATCTTGTCCCGCATAGTAGTAGCTATGGATGGTGCATATATGGAAAATGAGTCAAAAGGGAGACCATACTCTTGAACACTCATATTGCCCTGCTTGAGGGCTAGAAACTGATCGACTCAGGCCTATCAGATCTCCCGCGGTAAATACTTGTCAAGAAAGGCATCTGAAAAATTATCCCAAATAGCAGAAGGTGCATTACGTCCCCTGGACCTTTCCCATCCCTCGTACTAAAGGATGGCTATATCTCGGAGTCTAAAAGCTACTAACTCAACTGCCACTTTCTCCATGGCATGCATAACCTGAAAGATTCTGTGAAGTTGGTCGATGAAATCCTGCGGGTCCTCCCTCTGATTTGTCCCCGTGAACACTTGGGGATTCAAAGCAATAAACTCTCGAACCCTTGAACTCCCAGATCCCTCAGAAGGTCCTGCACTAGCGGATGTCCTATCCTGTTGATGGGTATCTACAAATTGTGCCAACAAAGGAGCCGCACTCCTCAAGTCCTGATATGATGGAAGCGAGGGGATAACTGGATGTACAGTCTCCCTATGAATCTCCTCAGGTGGCGGAGGAGCCGGTAATTTCTGGGTAGGGGTCTGTCCCTAGGACTCCGATTGGGCCCCATCTACTAGGGGTACCTTGCTTGTCCCCTCACCTACTGTTGTTTCTCTCTTCTAACTAGTCGTATTCTTGCTAGTTACCGTCATATGTGCATGTAAACGTCAACACGTAAGTTTAACTCAAATTTCCTATAACTCAGTACTACATCACGATTTATATTTGAAAGAAGGGTAACCAGTTCCTAAAGGCCCTGTAGTCCCTTGCTTATATAATGTCGTGCACCAGACATCTATAAATAAGACCCTACTAGACACGGCTTGTAGACTCCCTAGGACATAACTTCTCTGATACCACTATTGTCACACCCCGAGCCTGGGGTTAAACTGGCGCTAAGTGCCTCACCTACTCTTGACTGATATGTAATGGAATACTTTGTCCATGGGCCACATTACGAAATAATATGCGATGCAAAATATAAAACTGCATAGAGACTGAAGCTGACTATATGTCAACATAAAGCTGGGCCGGCAAGGCCGTCATAACTACTATAACTGACAAGCCAACAAAATATATGTACATGCCTACAAGCCTAGCATACTGCACTAACTGACAGGATGTGTCAACAAGCCTTTACTGATAGACGAGTTATGATCGGAACAGGGCCCCGACTTACCCATAACCTATCTACATATATACACAAGATGTACATAAAACTTCTAGACCCGGCAAATCTGAAGGACGGGGAGCTTACTGATAAATCTGAACTCGGGAAAACACCTACTGAGAAAGTCTACCCGTCTGTTTGTCTGAACCTGCACACATGAAATGCATCCCCCCCATCCACCCCTAGAAAGGGACGTCAGTACGAAATAATGTACCGAGTATGTAAGACAATATACTGAAAGGTGAAACTGAACTGATAACTTGAACATATGCTTATCTACTGATACTGACTCAATTTTATCAATATAATAAGTAAAATATGTGACCAGCCCTATAAGGCTCAGTATACATATATAACTGCTCTTCCGTAGTAGGCTCGCTCATAGGCGCTCAGCCATACTAAGATTTGTATCTCGACCAACTAGGCTCGCTCATAGGCGCTCGATCACATTAGGCTAGGTATATATATTACCTTCTGATCAGAGGTTACCCAATAGGGGCATGCCCATCGATTATAGCTCGATGGTAATGAAAATACTATGATACAGTATATATAGACATTTTTCTCCCTTGAATGAAAAAAGAAATAATCAATTGAATATGAAGTCCCAGTAAGGAGAATATTATCACTAACAAGACTAGAAAAATATACGTTCGTTCCACCTCCACCATTTATGCTCCTCTTACTTCCCATTTTAATTCTGCTTCTTCTTATATTCTTGCCCTTTATGCATAATTCTTCCAATCTTAGAAATATTTCTTATACATATGTACCATCACCTTAGATTTTTTGGGTTACACGAATTAATTTTTGAGTTCCTTTCATTTCTTATTTTTTTTACCTAACCAACAATATAATATAGAGTTTTTTATTTACATCTTAGTTTGTATATTTTTTTTGAACTGTTAGTACCAAATACTTCCTGCTTTAAGGCATATGTAAGAGAAACTGGGATTTTTCTTTATGTCTCGTTATCAAACTCGTGTAATTTACCAGATCATGCATAATGAAGGAAGAGTTTAGCCTTAGCATATCTGGAGTAGGGAAAACCCCGTATGATGTTCTTGAAAAAGATTGCATCGTACTCCTTTGGAACTGTAAAAAATTTACGTTGCTAAAGTTTCAATAATTCTCGTAGGATTTTCCTTCTATTGTTGCAGGAGGTCACGTTGCAAAGTTATAAGATTTGCTAAATTTTTCCTTCTGATTGAAGTCCTTTTCTTTAAGATAATAGAAATGAAGGGTATTACTTACAAGTGTTTGTAATTATGAGAAATGAGGCGTCTCTGTTCTTGACACCTTATTTTCCACCTAACCAAAGATAATTAATAGTCATTTGGTCAAGGATTGGCATGCTGCCACGTGGGGTTTTCTTTAATCTTTAACACTTATTAGGTAATTAGGTAATGTCCTGTTACCCGGTAATTAACCAATTACCCTCATAATTAAAAGTTATCTCAAATTACTTAAAATTCTACTTATTTTTAATCATAGTATCACAATCATATAGTACCTTGTATGGTTCTAGTCCATAAATATCGGGTATTATCGCTCGGCCCGTGTTTTATCCCAAATTGACAACCTTTAATGAAACTCTTTTTTTTTATTCGTGTACCCTTTATCCTTTATGGAACTTACTTATTGGTTATTCTAAATAGCATATACGCTAACCTCGAGATAATCTCATTCTCGAGTCTATGTTAATTAACTGAAGAAGAAACATTAGCATACAAGAAATGCGAGATGTAACAACTTCCTTCCTTACATGAGACTAAGAATTGTCTCCTCTTTACGCATGAGACTAAGCATTGCATCCATAATTTCATAAGGATAAGCATCGACTTTCTTTGCATGAGATTAAGCATTGTCTCTCTTTCTTTCATTAGACTAAGCATTGTATCCATTTTTTGCATTAGACTAAGCATTGTCTCCCTTCTTGCATGATACTAAGCATTGTCTCCTCTTCTTGCATGAGGCTAAGCAATGCCTTTCACTACATGATACTAAGAGTTGTCTCTATTTATTGGATAAGGCTAAGCATTGCCTCCATAATTTCACAAGGCTAAACACTGCCTTCCATTGCAGGAGGCAAAGCATTGTCATTCTTCGCATTGGACTAAGCACTACCTTTATCTCACATAAGATTAATCCTTGTCGTCTCGTCCTCGCACATGACTAAGCATCCTATCTTTGCATTTCATAGGCTGAAATATCGCCATTTCATCTGAAGGCATCATCCTCATAGCCAGGAGACGCCATTCCGTGGCCTATGGATCTCTTAAAATTGCACATCATTATTCAAAGGCATCATAGTCCAGAGGCACCATCCTCATAGCCCGAGGGCACCATTTCATGGCCTGCAAAATATTTATCATATGCTTCATGGACCAGGACATCATGGTCTAAGGACATCGTCCTTAGTGTCAAAAGACAACCTTCATTGTCCAAAGGGAATTTGCATCATGTTTAAATTTTCCTAATAACCCATGTGTATTCGCAAATAGGTAAATCGGGAGTAACTGGTCTGAAAACATGAGCAATCTTCGCTCCGGTTTCTGTTCACCACGTTCACATCCTTTGGCGACTTCAAACGTAACCGGCAACATACATATTTGCATTCATGATTCCACTTACGATATTTTCCTACCCAAAAGAACCTTTTCGAAACATACGACCACTCTTACAACCAATCCATCAATTTCTTTCATCGTTGGATCCATAACTACACAAGGCATGATTCCTGTAACCATGGATATGTAGGCAATTCAGGAACCGGGTTTCGATCCCATTTTTAAAATCACACCATTCCCACTCAATTCGGCCAAACTTGATCATCATTTTCTTTACCCGAGAACTCTTTCATCATTCCCAAGTAAAGAGGGGTATCTGTTGATACCCAATTTTGCTCTCATATTTTTAAATAAGTATATATACTTTCAACATATCATTTTAAATCATTACTTAATTTACAAGATTTATACAAGTATTTTCTATAAATATTTTTATAATTTATATTTTTAAAATTAATTTTATTCCATTTAAAGTATTTGAATTTTTATTAATTATCCTTTAATTTATTCTGTGATGATTTAATTACCAAAATTTATTATTTGCATCAACATATACGTTTTAAATATTTTTTACTTCATTTCATATATTATATTAGTATTTTTAGACCATTTACACAATATTACAATAATAACCTATATTTTATAATTTATTGCATTTGTCATTTTATTCAAGGTCAAAATAACTTTTTACATTTTATGATCTTCTACTATTTTTTTAAAGTCTTAAGTTGCATAAATAGCATTTTTATTTTTATTTTACGATTTTTATTAAATTATTTCCTCTTAATATCTTGTTTTTAAAATCTGGCAAAAATTAGGCTTTATTTTGGACAACTAAGGTCCAAACAAAGTGTCCCAACCCCACACTTCCTAGGACCAAACAAAACAACCCCTTTTATTTCAACCCGGTTCGCGTGCTATTCTTTCCTTTTTTTTATGATTTATTGAATGTTTTTCCTTGTCTGTGTGTTTAATTTGCTACTATATAAACCCCTTCCCTAATCCCCTTTAACGGACCTAAGCACTGCTATTATTCGCACTATTCTCCTCTTTCACTCACTCAATCACTCTGTTACACACGAATATTCTCTAACACTATTGAATTATGGGTCGACTGAAAGCTAAGGCCATTAAACAACCTCCTCTGGTGCAAACAGTTATCGGAGCCCTTCTCGAGGCTCCAGTGAACTCTGAAGCATCGGGGATTTGGGGTTTCATTGTCCTCTTTCAATTGTTTCTACTAAGTCACTACTGATATTCAAAGTTTTTCACTCTTTTGCTCGTTTATCTTCGCAATTGGCCAGAATTATCGATTCTCTGTAACCTTTATTATTACTTCTATACTTGTTCGTGCATGTGTATTCTACGTTCCAACACTGTTTGAGAATTCCCAGCATTGTATTGTTGTACACTTTACTGCTACTCTATTGTGTTAATAATGTTCTCAAGTTCCATGTTCTCTAATAATTGAACTTGGTAGGCTTTCATATGTAATATGCTCTCAGTATGTGTATTTTATCTTTGATGGATTCCGGACTTATTAAGTGCTACTTGAATTTCATATTAACTTCTCTTTTTGAATAGTTTCATCACCCATGAGTCCCTATATCTCCTTAGATTTCTTAAATCTTCTTGAGATGATTGGAGTCTACCTTGAATTCGAATGTGTTTGGCCTATGCCCACTAGCCTGCCTGTTCTTTTAGTATCGATAGATATGATCATTCTTTCAGTATATGGGTCTGGTTGTACTGATGCTACACTTCTGCACCTAGCGTATATGTTTGGATGCTGACGTTGTTGTGTATGATGGGAGCTAGTATTGAAAATGTACACGTGTTCCCGTTACAGCTGTCTCTTGTTCATGGTAGCCCTAGACTTATGAAAATCTTTTTATGTATATTCGGACAGATGATGTATTTATTTTATACTAGCTTTGTAAACTCTAAGTCTTAGAAGCTCATGATTTGTACTACCAGTCCTTTGGGACTCTTGTATAAAAGCAGTTTTATTTTCATTTCTTTCTTGAAAACAAAATCTCATTAATTTGTATAGTTGTTTATTGGCTTACCTAGCAGGTTGGGTTATGTTCCATCACGACTAGGTTGATTTTGGTTCGTGACAAGTGCAACCCAAATCAACACGTAATATCAACGACATCGAATAGCTCATCGAAAAAAATAGATAAGTCGCACAAAGTGTATAACAAACACAGTGAAAATCACCCCATCACACAAACTTCACCAACACAATGTCTCCAAACCAGCACACATCATCCCTGACATTTGCCATCCTTATCTCTCCGTTAGCCACCCGTATCGCATTTCATAATATCCACATGTATCACTCCGCCCTGGCAATATCATTATCCACCCTTATCTTTCCTATAACCACCCATATCACTCCGTGTAATAGCCTCTCTTATCTCTTCGGCCTGACAATATAACTATCCACCCTTGTCTCTTCTATAACCACCTGTATCACTCCGTAAAATAGTCTCCCTTATCATTCCCCCCAGATAATTACACAATAGCCACCTGTATCGCTCTGTACATTCAACAATAGTGAGATTCCAGATTATGCCCCGTATAATATCAACAGTGAAATGCTGACCTTATACTCCGCATAACACAACCCAATTCACACAACAATTCACATGTGCTATCGTCACAACAAAACAACATAATCAACTAGTATCACAAGTGCCCGTAGCCCACAACCTTTCCAAAGGTTCAACGATGTCAATAATTTCACCACAAATAGCTCACGGCCCAACACCATGTGTATAGAATCTCAATAATAACAACATAAACGAAAAGTAACTTAGTAAGGGACAACACCTCTTTTAAACACAACTTCAAGTAAAATAGATTAAGGCCTCTTGATAACTTCAATTCCAATTAATTATTTAAAGATAAATCAATAATAAAAGTATCTCCATGAAATGGCAACATAATTATAAAAGAATTCATGTAAAGGTCAAAGTGGTAACAACTCCATATAAGCATGTGAAAACAACACGGCAAGGAATGTGCCATGTAATGACAATTTCCAATAAAGCATGTAATAATAGACATGGAGAATAAAGCATATAACATGTGCTAAAAATTTCCAATTAATATATAAATGATTCCTAAGAGTTTATACCGATAGAATTTCAACATATAAATTTGGGTACATACTCGTCACCTCGCGTACACAGCTTTCGCATTACACAAATAGCATAAACGACTCAAATCCTAAGGGGTATTTCTCCCTCACAAGGTTAGGCATGATTCCTACCTCGACAAAGCTAAATCAATACTTTAAAATGACCTTCGCAAGTGAAACAACCTCTCGACGGCTAAAATATAGCCAAAATAATTTCACAACATAATTAAAACTCATAGGAAGCAATTCCAGATAATAAATGTTCACTTTTTAATTAAACTAAAAAGTCAACCTAAATGTCAACTCTGGGCCTGCATTTTGGAACCCGAAAAGAACTCAAAAAATAGAAAAACCCATTCAGTTACGAGTATAACCATACATAAATTATCAAATTGTGATATCAAATTGCCCTTCAGATCCTCATTTTACATTTTGAAATATTTTAAAAATTTCCCAATTTTTTCCATTCTGTTCACTAATAAATGATGAAATAATCACGGAATCATGAAATAAAATCAATTTCGGATGAAGAACACTTATCCAAATCAAACTTTTGAAGAACGCCTCTAGAATTTCCAAAATAAAGGTGTAAAACCCCAAAAATGGTAAACATATCCAACTTGTCAGCCTAGTAGCCGCACATGCGCAAGAATAAGTCGCATCTGCGACACTGCAGAAGCGCTAAACAACTGCAGAAGCGGTCTTTGTCACACATGCACCCCATAAGCCATCCGTTATAGGTTGTTGAAGCCAGCCCATTTGTAGGGACACTTTCATATCTATGATTTAATTTCCTTTGATTTATACTATGGTATCAGAGCCAGACCATCCTCTCGGAGGGAGGAATAGTTTACTAAATATGTCTAAGCCAGCCCATCCTTTCGGAGGGAGGAATAGTTTACTAAATATGTCTGAGTCATTTCCATCAACCTCTTCCCTTGCAAACATGAATATGTCCGTTACTCTATATAAAACCTTTTCCAAAAAATATGATTACCTATACAAAGTAGATATCCTACCCGACGAACAAAAAGTAACATCCACTGAACTACCCCTTATAAACCATAACTGAGCCTTTGTCAAAAAATTATTTGCACCATGGATCCAAATTTGTTCCTTATTCCAACACAGACCAAAAGGAGTCAAAGTTTATGTTGTTGCCTCAAAACTTGACCTGCATCCTATTCTTGCCACTCGACAGGAACAATTTATCACCCTTCAAATCCTAGATGATTTTCCCAGACAATGGAGAAATCATGGTTTTACCCATATCTATTTTGGTGTTATCCGAATCACTTTAACATATCACGGAAGAAAAGGTGAACCTATTGTTGCTCGACTTTCTCTTCTAGATACAAGATACTATGGGTACCAACATGCCAATGGGTACTGCATAAGTTACCTTGAATGCTGGGACTGTCTTCATAACTATCTTTCCGAACTTCAACATGTCCCTTTCTGACCAATACCTAACCGAATCATTAAAAACCCAAGTTCAAATATAGGGAGCCCCACAAGACAAATACCCAAGTTCATCACCAAATTGCGCGGCGGATCCAAAATCATGTCATGGATATCTACCTTCCTAGAGGAGAAAATTCTTTACTCTTGAATATTGAGGCTACCAAAGCAAACACCTTGTGCACACAAATACCCAAACAAATTCCCAGGGATGAGCTCGTCAAAATTCTTCCTGATTCATGGATTACAAATTAAGAAAACTTAAGGGAACTAGAGGACTCTCTACATTCTGGTGAGCCAACTTTTACCAGTAGAATGAAAAAATCGTTTCCATAAGCTTTTACCATTCCCATGTAAAAAACCCAATAAAACCATCTTTTCTTGCCAGATGATCCAACCCAAAGATACAGACTAACACTTTCAGACCCTGACCCTGAAAGGGAGCCTTTCTGGAATATACAAACTATCATGAAAGAACATGATCGGTTTCAACATTTCGACAAAGAGGGCAGAACAATTTGATGGTTCAGATGCCCCTTTGTGGGACACTGCCCTTGGTATCTTCGTTGCGACTGCCAAGACTGTTTGGAAGATCCAATTGGAGAATATGATGAACACTGTTGATACCCAATCTTGCCCTCATATTTTTCAAATAATTATATATACTTTCAAAATATTATTTTGCATCATTACATAATTTAAACGATTTATACAAGTATTTCCGATAGTTGTTTATAGTATTATAGCTTTAAAATTAATTTGATTGCATTCAAAGTATTTTAATATTTATTAATTATCCTTTAAATTATTCTGTGATGATTTCATTACCCAACGTTATTATCTTCATCAACATATATATTTCAAATATTTTTTACTTTATTTCATATAATTGTATTAGTAATTTTAGGCTATTTACACAATCTTGCAATAATAGCCTATATTTTATAATTTATTGCATTTTTCATTTTATTCAAGGTCAAAATAAGTTTTTACTTTTTTATGATCTTATAATATTGTTTTAAAGTATTACATTAATAAAAAGAATTTTTTATTAAATTATTTCCCCTTAATCTCTTATTTTTAAAAGTTGGCCCACATTAGGCTTTATTTTCGGACCAACTGAGGTCCAAACTAAGTGGCCCGACCCCATACTGCCTAGGCCCAAACCAAAAAACCCATTTTAATTCAACCCGATCGGGACTAGCCTACACGACCCGCCCCGCCTATTCCTTAATCCCAACCGTTGATCTTTAAAGATCGACGGTCTACAATCACTCCACCCTTTTTAATTAACCAACCACTGAAACCCTGGCCCATTTTTCCTAAACCGCCGCCCCTAAAAACTTTCAGTACTCCCTTCATCTCTCAAAACTAAACCCTAGCCGACCATGGAGATGTTTGCCTAGTCCTTCCTTATACGCGTCCATACGCGAATTTACTTGCATTTTATTGTTACCATTACTCGTTTTATGGTAACTTTCGATTACCATTTCAATTATGGCAACCATATCTAGCTTTGACTCATGGTTCTGGGTGCGATTGTGGTCCTATACACCTAAAAAGAGAAGTTTTTCCTATCTCCAGTGATTCTGTCGTAATTGAGGCTTCTGAATGACTTGCCCTAAATCTGACTCCAACTAGGGTTTTCTTGACTTCTTCTAAATTGATTATTAATTAATTTCGCGTGCTATTCTTTCCTTTTTTTATTGATTGACTATTTTTCCTTATTTGTGTGTTTAATTTTAATACTATATAAACCCCTCCCCTAATCCCCTTTAATAGACCTAACCACTACTATTATTGTCACTATTCTCATATTTCACTCACTCACTCACTCACTCTGTTATGCTCGAATATTCTCTAAAACTATTGAATTTTGGGCTGGCTAAAAGCCAAGGCCATTAAACTACTTCCTCCATTGCAAGCAGTCCTCGGAGCCTTTCTCAAGGCTCTAGTGAACTCCGAAGCATCGGGGATTTAGGGTTTCATTGTCCTCTTTATATTGCTGCTATTGAATCAACTCTAAAATTCTAAATTCTTCACTCCTTTGCTTGTTTATTTTCGCAATTGGTTAGCATTCTTGACTCTCGTACGTTTATTGTGCGTGCCAACAATATATGAACTTTTAGACAAGCATGTGTTAGGCTTCTTTGTTATTTGATAATTCCCAGCATTGTATTGTTGTACGCCTTACTTCAATTCTCTACTCTTAATAATTCTATGCAGTTCCATGTTCTCTAATAGTTGAACTTGGTAGGCTTTGACATATTTAATATGCTCTCAGTATGTGTATTTTAACTTGGATGGATTCCGTCCTTATTAAGGGCTGCATTAATTTCATTCTAACTTCATTTTTTGCATAGTTTCATCTGCCACGAGTCCCTGTATCACCTTAGATTTCTTAAATCTTCTTGAGATGATTGGTGTCTGAATAGAATTCGAATGTGTTTGTGATCATGCTTTCTCTATATTTCAATAGTTGTGATCGTGCTTTTATCATGATTTCCCTATATTTGATATCTAAGCTGATAACTTTCCTTAAACTTAATTTATAATCACACGAGTTCTTGCATGCTACACGATTCATGTTTTCAGACAAATCATGTCTTATGTTTATACCTTTAGTGAACCCCAGCAAAGTTTTATTTGTTCTGTGTGATCTTGTTATCACCCTACCATGCTAGTGTAAATTTACTTGAGATCAATGCCCCCTTGTGTAATCTGAGATGCATAATTGAAATTGCTATACCTGATAAACCTACATGATCTCCATTTTCTTAGAATTAGCATTTATACCTGTTCAAACATGTCTTATTTTAATCATCCTGGTAACCCCCCCTCCCTATGCGTGAAGTGCTACTGAATCGGTTTGCACCATGTTTGTCACGTGCACTAACTCAACAACATCCTACGAACTTAACCGTGCAATCAAATCGCCAATATAACATCAAAAACAATGAATCAAACCTCAAAATCTAGTTTTTCTTCAAACTTCATAAACTTTCAAATTTAGAGTTTTAAGTACGAAACACGTCAAACGACGTCCAATTTCAACCAAACTTCACAGAAATATCTTAACCACATATAAAACCTATATCGTGCGCCGGAACCAAAATACGGGTCTGATACCAACACATTATAACCAATTTCCATTTTACTTTTCTTTATAAATTTCAGAAAAACAATTTCACTCAAAAATTCATTTGTCGGGCTTGGGACCTCGGAATTCGATTCCAGGCATACGTCCAAGTCCCATATTTTCCTATGGACCCTCCGGGACAATCAAATCATGGGTCCTGGTCAGTTTGCCCAAAATGTTAGCCGGAGTCAAATTTACTCTTTAATATCAAATTTTAGCATTTTTCACAGAATTTCATATTTAAGCTGTCCGGCTACGCGCCCGGATTGTGCACGCAAATCGAGGCAACTACATATGAGGTTTTCAAGGCCTCGAAAGTATGGGATGGGTAATAAAATAAGTGATGACCCTTTTGGTCGTCACAATAATAATTTGTAATGACGAATAATGGGGAAAGTAGTGGAAAAAAGGGGTTGGGTATTCTAATATTTGCATGAAAAAGTAGAAAATATGCCTATATGATCTATGTGTTATATATGATATTTCATTCATCATGCCTTATTTGTTATTTCGTTTGGTATCTTGCATACTAATAGAGATCATGCCTATAGGAATCATGCACACCTCACTTCTACATTTTTCGAGCACGTTAGTCTAAATATCTATCCTATTAGTTTCTACGTTACTACTGTGCATATAGAGAGCATGCCTATACGATGTATTACATATGCTTTTTTAACTTAGATACTATGCCTATAGGATTTCAAGTGTTCAATTGGTCAATTTCTTCTATTGATTTGTTACTAACCATATAGAAATTATGAATATAGGATTCTAACTTTTTAATCAACTACATCAATTTTTCTCATTACACTGCCCGACCTAGATAACATACCTATAGTGATAAAGGGTTATAAAAATCAGGTAGGATTGTCAATTGTTAGAAATTCTGCCTGTATGATATTGTCACTCGCTTAAAATTGTGTATGAGCTCAACGCTGTTAATAATTGACTCTTAAAAACTGTTTCATTGCTTCGCTATACTACTATTACAAATCATGCTTATAGGACAATGCCACCTTTCTAAGTCGCATATTTATAAAATAGCGCTAATAGTTCTAATCTTACAAATAGCTCACAGCCTCCTCGCCTAAGGTATTGAGAAAAATAAAGCTGAATATACGATACTGGAATTCAGAATCACCTACAAACCATGCCTATAGGACTTTACGTCTTAATTCTGAAGCTATGTACTACCTAAACTGCTGGTGTGTTTCTGTAGTTTATTGATGGAGGCTAACTTGGGCTTTTATTTATCTTTATGTGAAGTCCTATGTAACGACCCGATCGGCCGTTCCGAGAGTTTTAGCCCCGTTTCCCCCATTCTTCTTCATTATGTGTGGTTCATCTCTTTTACATTGTGTTGGGTTGGTTGGCTCGGGTTCGGAGTGATTATTGAGAGAAATGAGACACTTAGTCTGTTAAGTTGGTTATTTAGTTGGAAAAGTTAACTGGAAGTTGAATTATAGGTAAATTATCTTGGAATTTGTTTTTTATGGTTCAGATATCTTCGTTAGGTGATTTGGGACTTAAGAGCATGTTCGGAATGTTATTCAGAGGTTCGTGGTAGAGTTGGCTTGAATCAGCGAAATTCGATTTTTGGTGATTTTTCGTCGGCTGTGGAAAATTAGATTTCAGGGTCGGAATGGAATTCCGAAAGTTGGAATAGGTTCGTGGTGTCATTTGTGATGAGTGTGCAAAATTTCATGTCATTCGGACGTAGTTTTGTCAGTTTCAGCATCGTTGGCGAATTTCAGATGTTTAGAAATCCTTGGACTTGAATTTCAGCTTAATTTGGTGTCTTGATGTTGTTTTGAGTGTGCTGAGGGTTCGACTAAGTTCGGGTGATGTTATAAAAGGTTTTGGTATATTTGGTTGAGGCCCTGAGGGGCTCGGGTTTGATTTCAGATGGCTAACGAAAGTTGGATATTGGAAAAATGCAGCAGAAGGCTACTGATGTAACTCTTCTAGTATGGCCGCACCTGCGGATGGGCAACCGCAAGTGCGATGATCGCAGGTGCGGAGGGGCTGTCGCAGATGCGGAAAGTTAAGGTCTAGGCTTGACCACATATGCGAAGGAACGAGAGTGTCTGCGATCGCAGGTGCGGACGTTTGGTTTAAGTAACTTTTCACAGGTGCGCACCTGCGATCGCAGGTGTGAGTCCACAAGTGCTAGAAAAGTGTTTGTAGGTACGGATCCCTGGTCAGAGCATATAAAATTGAGTCTTCGAGAAATTTGTATTATTTTGAACACAATAATCGATTGTATGGTGATTTCTAACTGATTAAGCATGAAATTTGTGGGTTTTAGGGGTTAAAATTGGGGAATTAGGGCTTGAAACTTGAGACTAAGAATTTGGTGATTGAGGGGTCAACTGAAGTTAGATTTTTATAAATTTAGTATGTATGGACTCGTGAAAGGATAAGGATTCTGGTTTCGTGACTTTAATCGTATTCCTAGACATGGACTCGGGGGTCGGGTTTGGCCAATTTCGGGATTATTGATGTAATTTGATTATTTTCAGGTGGGTTTTGTTTCTTTAGCGTATATTGATCATATGAATCTCATTTTGAATAGATTTGGGGCGATTTGAGGCCTAGTCGAGCGGCAAGGACATCGCAGAGTAGATATTCATCCAGTTTGAGGTAAGTAACGATTGTAAATCTATACCCGAGGGTCTGAAACCCCAGAATTTCGTACCATTTTGATAAATGAGGTGACACTCATGCTAGGTGATGGGCGTGTGGGTGTGCACCGATAGATATTTTGACTTGGTCCGTCTCGTGGCAATTGTAAAGTTGCGTATTTGATAAGCGTTATTTGATTTTCATGTGTTTTAGAAATGATTCTGTTAACTTGGGCTGAATGCCATGTTTGGGGCCTTGCGCCATACTGTTTGGACCCTCATAGTTATTATTCTGCTGTCCTCACGCTGTTTTTGACAGAAAATGTATTCTCAGTCATGATTTATACATGTTTACTGTTAAATCCTGTTTATCATTCTATTTTTATATATGTGAAAGATATTTTGGGATGAGTCCCCTGAGTTGTACTGAAATGCCCGAGTGGCTTGTGAGGATGATGACTGAGTGAGGCCGAGAGACCAATTGTGAGGATAGTTATGGATCGGGTTGTACGCCATAGTGTCATATATATATATATATATATGGATCGGGCTGCACGCCACAACGATATTGGGTCGGGCTGCATGCGGCGGTGATATAGTACTTGGGTTGTAGGAGCCCCTCCGGAGTCTGCACACCCCGACTGAGCGTAGTCGACTATATTTTTATGGACCGGGTTGGACGTTGCAGCAGTTGTGAGCATGTGATTTTTTACCTACTATATATTCCTACAAAATTCAATAAATTAATTAGTTTTATTAATTTTTGTTGAATTTCAGTGTTATTTGCAAATTGTTTTTGCATTGCATAATAATAAATCGTCTTTCAAAATTTAAAAATGATTTAAAGTGGCATAATTCGGTGCATAACCTTAATCATTGTTATTAGGAAATTACAAAATTATTATAATTAATTGAAATAAATAACAACAAAAATGATGATTATTATGGCATAATGTAGATTTAAGGATTAATTTCTTAATTTAATCATCTTTTCGAAGGAAATGACGAAATTTATTCTTTAAGCGATTAGAGATATTTAAATTAAACGGTGCTACTGTTAAATAGATTATCAATTAGTTTATACTTAGATAAAAATAAATTAAAATTAGTTACAACTCTTTAAAATTTTAAATTTTGAATTAATATGTTTAATTAATTAAAGAATAAGGGTTAAGATTAGACTTGGGCTAACTTACCTATGCCAAAAATTTGTATCCCTAACACTCAATACCCAACCCAAATTAATTAAACTCGAGCAGCCCCAGCCCTCCAAAACGACCCCGTTTAAGTAATAGATCAATCCTAGCCATTGATCTATTTAGATCCAACGGCTAGGAACTTAACTTCCCGTGATTTACCAAAGTCTAACCCCCCCCCCTGATGCGTGGCTAGAATTCATGATTTTAAGCATTATATACCTTGCATTTTATGTGCTT